>OZ018343.1:23014961-23262461 GCA_963969515.1 Yponomeuta evonymella | reverse complement strand
ACCTCCGCGGCCCGGCGCACGACGTCCGCCGGATCCGCGTCGGTCGGTGCAGACGGGGCCCACACGCTGCAGCACTCCTCCGGACCGCTCTCCTCCTCCTCGGAATCCTGCCGATCGCGCAGGCCGCTCCGGGCGGCCGACATGCCAGCGTAATGGCCGGCGGCTGTCCTCGCAGTCCCAACTCTCTTCGCACTTCTTCCCCTCCTCGCCTGGGTGATCTTTGGCTCGGGAAACTCGAGCCTAACGTAGGGGTTCGCCCTCTTGGCCCCCACCTTGGGCCCCTCCGGCACTTCCCCCTCCCTGGCTGTCCCACAGGGCAAAAGATCACCCGCGGCGGAACTCCTACCGCTCCCGCCTCCCCCATAATCCGGGTGAAGGGATTCCCCTTCCATCTCCAAATTCTTCGCACACCGAAACACTATTTATAACTCTCCAAAACCCCAAAGACGTAACGAAACTAAATGTTGACAAGTCTTCAACCTAACCTAACCTAACCTAACCTAAATTGTGCTTTTTAAAATATTTGTATTGGGGTTTCAGACACAACCATAGCGCGATACAGAAAAAACGAAGCGCCATCTATTGTTTTTATTACAAACTAATGTTAAAGTTGCTTTTTTTTTTTTTTTTTTTTTTTTTTTTTTTTTTTTTTTTTTTTATTGCTATAGGTTCTTTGAATTGAATCTTCATAGTTTGAGGTTTTCGAATGAAACTTTTTTCAAATGGTTTCTATGATGTTCTTTTTTTAAAAAAAAAAAAAAAAAAAAAAAAAAAAAAAAAAAAAAAAAAAAAAAAATGTGAAACATTTGAATATCGACTTTCAAATGTTATTCAATTTAGACTAGAAAGATGGATACTGCGAAAATTCGAGTGATTTTTGAATACGAGTTCCGACGCGGAACTAACGCGGCAGAAACAGCCCGCAATATCAATGCTGCGTTTGGAGAGGGGTCTACTAATGAACATACCGTGCGATTTTGGTTTAAACGCTTTCGTGATGGAAATTTCGACTTAAAGAACGAGCCACGAGGAAGACCGCCCACACAGGTGAATAACGATGAATCAAGAGAGATAGTGAAAGCCGACCCTAGTCAAACTACCCAGGAATTAGCGGCATGGTTTAACGTTACCTTACCCACAATATTGACTCACTTGCGTCAAATCAATAAAATAAAAAAAAAAAAAAATAAAATACGAAAAATGGGTGCCTCATGATTTGACTGATCTGCA
Organism: Yponomeuta evonymella; assembly: GCA_963969515.1. NCBI lineage: Eukaryota > Metazoa > Arthropoda > Insecta > Lepidoptera > Yponomeutidae > Yponomeuta > Yponomeuta evonymella. The sequence goes on along the minus strand of OZ018343.1, from coordinate 23,261,231 downwards.
GAAAGAAACGCGTGTTGAAACTTGTGTTGCCTTGTTGAACCGGTACAGACATGAAGGAATATTGGATCGAATTGTAACATGTGATGAAAAGTTGATTCTTTATGATAACCGGAAAAGAAAAATGCAATGGCTGACCCCAGGTCAAATGCCACAACAGTGTCCTAAAGCAAAACTTACCAATAAAAAGGTAATGGTAACTGTTTGGTGGTCTCAGCATGGTGTTATTCACTATAGTTTTCTCCGATCTGGTCAAGCAATAACGGCAGATGTCTATTGTGCCGAACTCCGAACCATGTTGACAAAACTAGCAGTAAAACAGGCCCGACTCATGAATCGATCTTCACCATTATTGCTCCACGACAACGCGAGACCTCACACAGCACGAGAAACCATTTTGACCCTTCAGGAACTGCAGTCAGAAACCATTCGTCATCCTCCGTATTCACCAGACCTTGCTCCAACGGACTACCATTTTTTTCGTGATTTGGACAATTATCTACGTGACAAGAAGTTTTCTTCCCAGGAGGCAGTACAAAATGCTTTCACACAGTTTGTGCAGTCTGGATCGTCGGAGTTCTATCGCAAAGGCATTAATGACCTTCCCATTAGATGGCAGCAATGTATAGATAATAATGGCAACTATTTTGATTAAATAAATTTGTTAAAAATTTAAAAAATAAACAATTTAGATTTTCAGTACAAATCGGCAATTTCATACTTTAACCCCTAATATAACTATAAATATGTTAACTTTAGAAAACGTTTCTGGCTGTGCATATTTATAATTACCCTTAATATATTGATAACTTACACTATTTTTTTTTATACAACTGGTTGTTCTGTTAAATAAATAAAAATAAAATAAGTAAAGAAATAAAATAATTGGGATAAATAAAAAAAAATAAATAATAATCTCAGTGCAGTTTGCGTAAGAAATTCGGGGTTCAATAAAATAAACAGGGTTAGATTTTATTGAATCCTGAACTTGCAGTGCCGTAGTATTGGTTATCGGAGACGGTAGAGCAACTTTAGATCAATGATCTATAACGTATGCTTAATACTTCCATAGAAACCTAGGTAAATGCAAAAACCGGCCAAGTGCGAGTCGGACTCGCGCACGAAGGGTTCCTTACCATTATCTATACAACATTATACACAAAGATAAACTAAAACAAAACAGCAAAAAAATCACGTTAGTTGTATGGGAGCCCCCCTTAAATAATTATTTTATTTGGTTTTTAGTATTTTTTGTTATAGCGGCAACAGAAATACATAATCTGAGAAAATTTCAACTATCTAGCTATCACGGTTCTTGAGATACAGCCTGATGACAGACAGACGGACGGACGGACGGACAGACAGACGGCGAAGTCTTAGTAATAGGGTCCCGTTTTTACCCTTTGGGTACGGATAGCCAACTTCTCGTATAAAAAAATACACGACATGTAGGAACTTGGAAAGTTCGAGCCCAAGAGATAAAGCCTAAAAACGCAATACAGACTAACAACATTGGCCAAATAGCTTGTATTTTTCATAAAACGGAACCTAGTAATATTATCGGGCGCCAATTGGTGAAAAACACTACCGTTTTGACTGATTTGGTCGAATGTCAAATAAATACATTTATAAAAGAAATATGTCAAACCCTCTCATTTAAATTAAAGCTGTCTTTTCTCATTGGACGAGTTTCTTGATTGAAGGTTGATGAATAATTTAAAGAGGCCCGACCGCAGCACCATATAATTAACAGTCCCGCCCCGCTGTCGCGGGCCACCTCGTTACCTGATTACTTATTAATAATTTTGTACGTTAATTTTTTAACATTTCAGTTAGAAAAGTCTCTTGGTATTAGTTGGAGGAACGCCTGAACCTAGTCTAACGGCTACTCTTTATATATTTCTTCATCATGTCAGAGTTCGTCGATGGTGTGGAGTCGGATGACACGGGCGATGCGAACGAGGGCGCGCTGCCGGGGGGCGCGGCGGCACTGCACTGCCGCTGGTTGCGGCGCGTGGGCTTCCTGCGCCCCGCGCGCCCCTCCCCCGCGCACGCCGCCTACCGCCGCGCCGTGCTCGCCCTCACCTCCGCCTACCTGCTACAGGAGCTCGTCTATGCGTACCAGGTACACACTTGCAGGGGGAGGGGCGCAGGCGGACCGCGCGTTTACACTAGTTTTCTGGGAACAGGAGCGCGCCGACATGGACAAGCTGGCGCGCGTGATGTTCCTGCTCCTGTGCCACGTGACGTCGCTCGCCAAGCAGGTGGTGTTCCACTGGGACGCGGCGGCGGTGGACGCGCTGCTGGCACGGATGGGGACGGGGTGGAGGCGCGCGGGGCGCGGGGCGGCACGGCTGGCGCGCGCCCGCGGCAGCGCTGAGCGGCTGGTGTACTGCTACGCCGGCACGGCCGCGCTCACGTGTCTGCTGTGGCTGGTGTTCCCCGTGCTGCGCCACGTGCGCGCCGAGCCCGTCGACTTCCCGCTCTGGATGCCGCTCGACTATACGCGCACACCCGGGTCAGTGTTCGCAGTCCGGTCCGCTCCGGCCGTACCACCCGTTTTGCGCTCTAACTAATTTCTTAAGAAAGAAATACATTTATTGGGACAAATTAACACATCCCAAGAAAAAAAAGAATAACAAGTACCTAACATAAACAAGAAGAAAAGAAAAACCAGTCACATAAATACAACATAGTACAAATCAAAGTCAGAGCATCCGAGTGCATGATGTGGTCTCATTGTTCAGATTTGCTGTGACGCTGCTGTACACTTACGCTGTAACGACGCTGGTGGGGATCGCCAACACCACTATGGACGCGTTTATGGCCACCGTACTGTATCAGAGCAAGACGCAACTACGAAACCTCAGGTACAAAATGTCGACATGGTGCGCGGCACACTTGTGGTGGGAACGAGGTGTTGACATGCTGCGTGTGCCGGCAGGGACGAGCTGGCGCGGCTGGGCGCGCAGGCGGCGGCGGAGGCGGCGCGCGGGGGGGAGGAGCCGGCGCGCGTCCTGATGCGCCGCTTCCTGGCGTGCCTGGCGCGGCACGAGCGCGCCGTCGAGTGAGTCTACCTTATAGAGAGTACTTTTTTCTTATCTTCGACCTTCGTCTTTTAATACCATCTGCGAACGAGAAATCTGTTAGTTCTACCTCTCATCTATCTTTCGATCGCTAATAGATAAGTTTCGTTCTAATAAGACTATCTAGTAAATCTTTTATTTACAAAAAGTTATACAAGGTGCCTTGTGTAGCTTCTTGTTTATGTGCTCAGGATAACGACGCTGCTGCAGGAGACATTCGGGCTGTCGATCCTCATTCAGTTTGCCATCGGCGGCTGGATTCTGTGCATGGCTGCCTACAAGCTAGTCAGTGTGAGTATTAAGGCGCACAGAGGGCGCCAGGCCAAGTTATCGACTGGCCTACAATGATCATATTATATTTACATGAAGCTCTTTTCAACTCCCATATCTTCGAAGCCAGTTATGCAACAGAACTAACAGTTTGTAGAGGAGTTAAGTTTGCAGTTACGTCTGACATACTGTCTCGCTCGCGCGATCTAATAATAAATTTAAAAATAAGTATTTTTATTCAAAATAACACAGAAACTGTGACTTACTAAGTAACTAATTTTTAAATACAAATACTAAATATAAATTTAAAATAGAAATTCAAGTGACTGAGTTTAATTGACAATAATTTAGACCTTATAGCCGTGTCCATTTCTTAGAATAAAGTATTGACAGGGGCACGGATCCTTATAGTTCAATAATTTTTCTTTTGTGAAGGTTTCGTTTTTTTGAGGCACGGAGCCCTACGATATGGACTAAGGAAGTCCGAGACGTTTTGTGTCAAGCGGTGTGGCCATCTAGTGCATGCTTGTGTTGCAGCTGACGGTGCCCTCGATCGAGTTCGCATCCATGTGTCTGTTCATGACTTGTATCCTCACCGAGCTGTTGTTATACTGCTACTACGGAAATGAGGTCACCGTAGAGGTGAGAACCTTACATACTATCACTCACACACGCATAAATTAAAACACTATCTGCAGCGCGTGCAGCTGGGCACGACTCTGCACTGTACGCGCTGGGTGGGCCAGTGTCCGGCTGTACGTGGCACGGCTACATCACACACACTGTGTCTGCAGAGCTCTGTATTTACTGCAAGCGCTATGCGCGGGTACGTCACACACACTCACACATGGCGCTGTACTGCACGCGTTAGTCGAGTGCGAGCCGGGGCTGGGCTACGTCATACACGCATACACACACTGACACAGTGTATCCGCAGAGCGCGCGGCTGAGCACAGCGCTGTACTGCACGCGCTGGGCGGGTGCGGGGCGCGGCTGGCTATTTCTTTGAAGGGGTAAAAAACTCAAATCAAAATATTTATTGCACCATAATGTAAATAAGGTAAGGTTTTTAGTAAGTTAGCAGTTTAAATGTAATAACAAGCCAATTCCCTAACTGCTTCCCTCCCATTTCCCCTTCCACATTCCCCCTGCCGCGTGATGACTTACGTGGTCTCTCACTATTTGCCTCATAAGAAAGCACAAGCGGCTAGGCAAAACTCCTCATGGTTGTGAAAACCACGAAGGAGGCCTATGTCCTGGAGTGGGCGTCAAATGGCTGATGATGATTGTTGCTGACTCTTTGGTTTACATCTATAGCATGTCCTCTTTAGATAATATTTTTGACAATAAAAAAGCTGATTGCTGCCAAAATCGTCTTCAATATATGGTGTCAGAAAATTTCGAAAATATTAAAAATATTTGAACTCATGCTAACAAGAAGCAAAAAACGGCAACAAGATGCGGGCAAACTTGCCGACGCAGAACTCGTGCGGGAAAACCCATGGAAAAACGACATCGATGCTAAAAGTCAACTTGATGACTTCCTGGGATCCTCCTGTGACGATGAAGCTGGAATGACAAAGTGGACCGATGCTCCAAACCCAGCATCGTCAGGGTTATCGTCAGAGTTCCTTGCCTTTGTAGAGTCCATCCCGACTAGCAGCACTCCACCCGCGCCGCAGGTGTCGCAGCCTGTGTCCTTGCCGCAGGTAAGTACAACAACACCACTACACTCTAACGGACAGTACGGTGGGCATGATGTCTCCATCGTACCACCGCAGATGGCGGCACCTCCCTCCCTTCAAACCTTGACTGGGACACACCTATCATCACAGTCCGCTAGCCAGTACGGCGCGCACATGAATACGATAGTACCGCAGGGGACGGTACCACTCACCCTTCAAGCACGAGTCGATACTGTACCGCCACCACCACTGCTCTCTGGGCAGTTCGGTGCTCAAAACCCTCATATCACTACCGCACAGCAGTTACCTGCTGTGCAGCCTAACTCTAACTGTCAGGCCCAATTTATACCTCAGCCTTATGGGTATCACCCCGTGCCAAGCTCTTCTTGCTCCTATACGCAACAAATACTGGTGCAGCACCTACCGATGGAACACCAAAACACTTATGTACATAATAGTTTCGACACACCTCAAATGGCCACATCGAACGTAGCTTGTCCCACTCAACCCTTTTATCATAATCCCCAGGTACCCATGTTTTGTGCAACTCAGCCCGCCGTCCGTGTGCCGCCACAAATGTCAGCGGTGAACTGCACGCCCGTGGCGGGGCCGCAGTTTCGTCCAAGTCAACCGGCACCGGCGCCTTGTAGACCACCATTTGTACAATACAACCACCTAGTATCTGCAAATCCTACACCGACAAGATTTGGGATACCCAATCATACAGTACAGCCTCCGTTCCCCACACCGGCGTATTATAGCTCGTTTAACCCGCTCAAACCTTACGACGGTATTGCTCAAAACGTGCCGCACCAATTCCCACCGAACTGTTTACCTCAGCAATCTATTGTTATTCCATCTGGTGTCCACCCATTTGCCCCATCGACACTTTGTGATGTAAATGACCTTGCTAGAGCTATCTCTAATCAAAAACGTTCTGTTAAAATGAAGCTACCTTCCTTTTCAGGCAAACCCCTTGAGTGGCTGATGTTCCGGCGCATTTATGACCGTACGAAAGCGTCGTACGACGTCTTAGAAAACCTCACTAGACTCTCTACGGCCCTACAGGGCCCGGCGCATGAAGCCGTGGTCACGCTTCTTATTACCGCTGACAACCCTGAACTTGTTATTGAAGCGTTAAACCGACGCTTTGGTCAACCAGAGGTAATAGTATCACAGTTAGTCGAGGAAATTCGGAGTTTGCCACGCATATCTGGTTATGATCGTACGAACGAGTTAAACTCTTTTTCATGCAAAGTAAATAACTATGTTAATACGGTACGGTTATTAGAACAAAAAGAATACCTTGCATCGCCCGAGCTAGTCACATCTATTCTTTCTAAGCTGCCCGTGGTATACAAAGAGAAATGGTTTGATTTTGCATTCCACACTAGAAATAATACCGGGAAATTCAAACTAGAAATACTAGCAGATTTTCTTTCCTACGAAGCCCAAATTCATACAGCTTTTGGAGGACTATCGACGGGAGCGACATATACTAAATCCCCACCAGCAAAAATCTTTAACGTAAATTCATCTGCTTGTACAAAACAACATAAGACGCCACCTAGCGGCAATGAGTCGAACTCTGAGAGATGTAAGTACTGTGGTTCTCAATGTGGGTCTCTATCACAGTGTAAAAAGTTTTTGGAACTGCCAGTGTCAAAAAGACGTCAATGGGTCAATGAAAATAAAATATGTAGGAAGTGTTTGAAAAGAGGTGGGCATAGCTATAGGTCGTGTAAAAAGGTTTGTACCATATCGGGTTGTTCACGAAAATTTAGTCACAACTCATTGTTACACGACGATAGTGATGTCTCAACTCATGTTACCGTCGCGGCAACTCAGGATAAGGATCAACAAACTGATCAGTCATCGGTCGAAGGTGACGTAGATGACGTAGATGATGTCCTCGTCGCACACACGGCCTCAGACTCTGGCGAACCTAGCTGTTTCCGTCGTCCTCTGCTCAAAGTTATTCCCGTCACTGTGTCAGGGCCGAAGGGTTGTATAGATACTTACGCTTTGCTGGATGATGGCTCTACAGCAACTCTTATAGATCGTGGGACTGCAGAGGCAATAGGTGCTGTAGGTCATGACTCTCTTCTTAAAATAGACGGAGTAGGCGGAATCTCTAAAGTTCATGAGGTTCAATATGTAAATATACAAATCAAAGGGAAACACTGCAATGAGACACATGAACTAAAGGCTGTTCGTTCCATTAAAGACCTTTGTTTAGGTAGTCAAACGGTATCAAAAATAGATATTCTAAAGGCGAAGCATTTAGAACATCTCGTAAAAGAGCTCTGCTATGAGGATGCGCAACCTACTCTGCTTATAGGTAACGACAATTGGCACGTCACGATATCCCTAGCTGTGCTACGTGGCTCCCCCTCACAACCTGTAGCGGTTCGGACTGCTTTGGGTTGGGTGGTTTATGGTTTCGCGACAAGAAAATGCTTGCCCGTAAACAAGGAAACTATACATTTTACTAAAGACCGGGCATTAGACGAAGTTGTTAGGGATCAGTATAAGTTAGAATCCATCGGCATTACTCGAAAAGATTTTCTAGGGGTTGAGGATCGGCGAGCCATAGACGTGCTTAACAGTACGACTCGTCGACTACCATCTGGGCGATTTGAAACGGGACTTATTTGGAGAACCGATAGCGTAGACGTCCCTCGTAGTTACGACCTCGCACTTTCTCGATTTCTCAGCCTAGAGCGAAAGTTTAGAAAAAACAAGGAGTATGAAAAGGCTTACAAGGAAAATATTAAAGCTACTATTGAGAAAGGGTATGCCGAGCTGAGCGCGGGACCTCCTAACTCTAAAAACGTTACATGGTACCTACCACACTTTGGTGTCATGCACCCACAAAAAAAAAAGCTACGAGTCGTTCACGACGCAGCAGCGGAATGCAATGGGGTTAGTTTGAACAAATTACTTCTATCAGGACCCGATATTTTAAGACCTCTTTTGAGCGTTCTGATGCAGTTTCGTGAGCCACTCGTTGCCCTGAATGGTGATATTCGGGAAATGTTCCCGCAAACGAAAATTCGCGAAGCGGATCGTGACGCTCAACGTTTTTTATGGCGTGATGATACAGGAAATGACATTCTCGAATATCGCATGTCATCGATGATTTTTGGTGCGGCATCTAGTCCCTTTACTGCACAGTATCTAAAAAACCGGAACGCGCAGGAACTTAAGTCTGAATATCCGGTGGCCGCATCTGCAATCATCAATGACCATTACATGGACGACTTTCTTGGCGGAGCCAACACCGTTGAGGAAGCCGCCCAGTTAGCACGTGACATCGTGTACGTGCACAGTCGAGCGTGCCTAGAAATGAGGTCCTGGGTTTCAAATGAACCTGGTGCTTTATCTCTTTTACCAAATGAATTGAAGGCTCCGGACTCGACCGTTCACGTTAGTGTGCTTGGCATGCATTGGGATCTTAAAGCTGACACCTTGTCGCTTGTTAGAAATCTCCCTCATTCTCCACAAAAACTCAGTAAGCGTTTAATTCTTTCTAGTCTTATGCAAGTTTACGACCCATTGGGGCTACTGACCCCTATAGTAATAAAAGGACGCGTACTTTTCCAACAGATCTGGCGACTTGGGATTGAGTGGGATGAACAAGTTCCGGACGAGGTGATCAATAAATGGTCGCTTTGGTGTGAAGAACTTACTAATATCAGTAAAAGTCTGTCGATACCACGCTGTTACTTCACTCAAAGTGATCCCACCTGCAGACAACTCCACGTGTTTGCTGATGCAAGCGAAATGGCCTATGCCTGTGTCGCTTATTTTCGTTACACCTTCATTGACGGACACGTCGAGATTGCTCTTGTAGGTGGAAAATCGAGATTAACTCCTCTGAAGCCTGTTTCGATACCCCGACTAGAGTTACAAGCTGCCCTGATCGCTGCGCGTTTTGCTAATTATATATTAGATGCACATAAGCGCAAACCAGATGAGGTATTCTACTGGTCTGACTCATTGACAGTTTTAAATTGGCTTAAAAGTGACGGACGTACCTTCAAGCCCTTTGTCGCTCATAGGGTTGGTGAAATCCTAGAAATAACGTCACTTTCAGATTGGAGGTACGTCCCTACCGCGCTTAATATAGCAGATGACGGTACGAGATGTAAAACGAAACTCGAAATTTCCTCGCGTTGGTTTCGTGGCCCATCGTTTTTATTTCTTACTCCAACAGAGTGGCCTAAGACTCCTACTGCTGATATGCCCGAGTTTACATTTTCGGAGTTAAAGTCACGTTCTGAACAGGTCGCGCTTATTAGACCTGCTAGTCAAGCACCACTACCACTGATACCTGACATAAAGCATTTCAGCAGTTGGCAAAGATTAGTTGGTACCATGGCCCGTGTTTTCCTTGTCACCAGATCTTTTCGGTCGTTTTTAGGTAAGAAGGATAGTAGATCCTGCGAAGCCCCGCAGCTTGAGCCACGCGACATGAAAAAGAGTTTAACTCGTTCGTACGATCATAACCAGATATGCGTGGCAAACTCCGAATTTCCTCGACTAACTGTGATACTATTACCTCTGGTTGACCAAAGCGTCGGTTTAACGCTTCAATAACAAGTTCAGGGTTGTCAGCGGTAATAAGAAGCGTGACCACGGCTTCATGCGCCGGGCCCTGTAGACCCAGCTAATATTATTTGCACAAATGGAATCTTTCAAAGAAGAGTATCAGTTATTACAAGCAAACATGTTACTGCCTAACAAAAGTCGTTTGAAGAGATTAGATCTTCACATTGGCGAAGATAATTTAATACATCTATCAGGCCGAACTGGTGCAGCTGACGTCTTTGGTTTTTCCTGCAACCCTATATTACTAGACGCCAAGCACCCGATCACGACGCTACTCACAACATACTATCATAGAAAGTTTCTGCATGGAAATAATGAAACAGTAATCAACGAGATGCGTCAGAAGTATTACATTTTTGGCCTTCGTCCATCCGTTAAGAAAATCGCGAGAGCATGCCCCCTTTGTCGATTGCGCCGTGCTGTGCCCACTGTTCCACCAACAGGAGATCTCCCACCAGAACGCCTGGCTTCTCATCAGCGCCCATTTACCTTTACTGGAGTGGATTACTTTGGCCCGCTGACAATTACAGTTGGTCGTAGAAACGAGAAACGCTATGTCGCACTCTTCACATGTCTGACTGTCCGTGCTATACACCTTGAGATTGTACATGACTTAACAGCGGATTGCGCTATTATGGCGCTCAGACGATTCATAGCCAGGCGTGGTACACCGTCAAAGATATTTTCAGACAATGGGACCGCCTTCGTTGGCGCTAACAATATATTCAATCAGCTCCGATCGAGCGCAGTTTCAACCTGGAGAATTGAATGGTCCTTTATCCCCCCGAGCTCCCCGTTCATGGGAGGATGTTGGGAGCGACTAGTCAGAAGCGTCAAGACTGCACTGTATGCCACATTAAAAGAAAGATCCCCTCGGGAAGATATCCTAACAACATTGTTATCAGAAGCAGAAGCCTTAGTCAACTCTCGACCTTTGACTCACGTGTCGACTGACCCTAATGACGACGAAGCCGTGACACCCTTCCATTTCCTGATCGGAAGTTCGTCTCCTTACGAAACCCTCACTGATGTCAATGATTCAGACTTGATACGGAGAGCCAACTGGAAGAAGGGTCTCAGACTAGCGGATCATTTTTGGGCAAGATGGGTGAAGGAGTATTTACCCTCTCTGACTCCTCGCGCTCATAACGTAGGCTCCTCACTAAAGACCGTTAAGATTGGTGACGTAGTATTGATCGCGGACGGGGATTTACCCCGAGGCGTTTGGCCTAAAGGTCGCATAGTCGAGTTACATCCCGGAAAAGATGGGATAACACGGGTTGTGACCGTAACTACCAAGACTGGAAACTTTCGAAGACCAGTTAGAAAGTTAGTTATACTGTAGAAATGTACTCAAGTATTTTTCTTTGAATGTTATCTTACTCTAACTACGTATTTAATGTTAGCTATAGTTTTTTATATTGTTTGGCTCTACAAATTTTCTACTCTTGTTACGATTAGACTTCTAAATTAACTCGTGCTCTGCACGGGGGGGTGGCATGTTGCTGACTCTTTGGTTTACATCTATAGCATGTCCTCTTTAGATAATATTTTTGACAATAAAAAAGCTGATTGCTGCCAAAATCGTCTTCAATAATGATGATAGCTCAAGGTCACGCAACGAGCTATGAAAAGGGCTATGCTCGGAATTATTTTACGAGATACATAGACATAGCCCAGCGGATTCGTAAGTTGAAGTGGCAGTGGGCGGAGCACATAGCACGCAGAACCGACGGCCGATGGGGCCGAAAAGTTTTCGAATGGAGACCACATATGGGCAAGCGCAGCGTAGGACGACCAGCCACAAGATGAACAGATGACCTCATCCAACTGGCAGGAAGACGCTGGATGCAAGCCGCTTCCAACCGGTCCTTTTGGAAATCCATGGAGGAGGCCTATGTCCAGCAGTGTCCACTTGTGGCAGAATGATGATATATTTATTTTATTTTTTTATTTTATTAGGAAAAAAAAAAAAAAACTAACAGCTTATCACTAACACAATAAATTATACACATAGATACAGAAAGCCAACAAAAAGTTTTCACAGCTTGCAATATTTTGAGCAATTAGCACAGGTGAAAGAAAAACGATACACGAAACACCAGACACGGTAACTATATCCAATAATAGAAGAAGGAAGATGGCACACCATTATAGTGGGTTATATCGGTAATGAGGCCTCAACCGAGTCACAAAACCTAGAGGTTAATACTTTACGGATAACGGAAATACTACTAGCGAACAAATCAATGTCTTCGTTTTCAATACAAAGGTCGTTGAAAGATCGTATAGCTCGGATAAAGTAAGAATTTTGTCTAAAGTTTGTGCGAGCCCAAGGAACAAACAATGACAGTCTTCGGCGAGACTGAGAACGTGAGGGGACGAGGAGATGAAGCTTAGCTAACAAGGCGGGACAGTCAACAAGGCTCTGGGCTATTTTCATCAGATAGGTGATGTCAGTTATGTATCGCCGTACATGCAATGGAAGTAAGTGGAGTTTGATGCATAATTGGTTATAGGGTAGCCTTGGAAGTTTAAATTTGAATTTAATATATCGAATAAATTTTTTTTGAATGCTCTCTAACTTATTAATATATACTTTGTAACTAGGGTTCCAAACTTGTGAAGCATATTCGAGGTGGCTCCTGACAAATGCACAGTAGATAACTTTTACGGATTTAAGGCGACGCAGATTTTTGCAGGAACGAATAATAAACCCTAAGGCCTTGTAGGCTTTACTGGTAATTGAATTTATGTGTGTATCAAAGATAAGTTTGCTATCCATAATGACACCAAGGTCTCTAATTTCATGAAGTGTAAGTAAAGGTTTATTTTTTAATGAGTAATTGTTATTAAATACGTTGCGTTTACGAGTAAAAGACACAGTAAAGCATTTGGATACATTTAGGTCAAGTTTATTATTGAGGCAGTAAATATCGAATTGCAGAAGGTCGTCTTGCAGTAATGCTGAGTCAATAGCATCGTTAACAGTTCTAAATATTTTCATGTCATCGGCAAAAAGTAAGAATTGAGAATTTTTAAAACAGTTGGAAATATCAAAAACGAAAATTATAAACAGTAACGGTGCTAGTAACGATCCTTGGGGAACCCCTGAGGGTATATTAGTCCAGTTAGATTTATAGCCGTTCAGTACAACTGCCTGAGATCTGTTTTCAACGTATGATGAGAACCACCGAAATAAGTCACCCCTGATGCCAATTGCAAGTAACTTTTTCAATAGAAGGATATGATCTATTCGGTCGAAAGCCTTGCTATAATCAGTATAAATAGCGTCCACTTGATCACCGTTATCTAACTGCTGGGTTATAAAATCATTAAACAGTAGTAGGTTTGAGTCTGTGGACCGTTTCTTAAGAAAACCATGCTGTTGAGGACAGAACGACGACTTTAATGCAGCATACACTTGGTTATAGACAATGCGTTCGAATATCTTTGCAATGAGACATAACTTAGAGATTGGCCGGTAATTATCCACTCTATTTTTTTGACCTTTTTTATGGATAGGGGTGATAAAAGCTGACTTCCAGATAGCAGGCACAACACCTTCAGCGATTGATCTTTTGAATATAATAGATAGAGGCAGAGAGAGGCTATCAGCACATTTAACTAGGAAAACCGCGGGGAGTTCATCAGGACCGGCTGATTTCGTCAAGTCCAAGTTTTTTAGCAGCTTTATAATTTCATTAGTCTCGATGACGATTGATGCTAGATCAGCTACGACTGGCTCTGATGGTTCCTCGAACTGGGTGCATGATGTGGGATCTCTTTCAAGGAAATTTGATAGAAAATATTCGTTAAAAAGATTGCTGATGTCATCGCCCGAAGTAGAAGTAGTACCTAAATAGGTCATCGAAACAGGATATGACGATTTATTAAGATTGTTTTTAATAAACTTCCAGAAATACTTCGGATTTGCCTTAATGGAATCCTCTGTGAGGTTAATGTATTTCATGTAGCACAATCTTTCCAGACGTTTAACCCTTTCTCTTAATAAATCGAATGTATGCTTATCTGATAGATTACCGTACGTCTTAAACCTTCTAAAATATTTAAATTTTTCTTTAATAGCTTTGATTAGGGGGCGGTTGTACCACAAAGGATAATTATTATCACCACGTTTGACTCGTTGAGGAATGTGTTTTGTACGCAAATTATAGACTATTCTGTAAAAGCATTCTACAGCCTCATCCAAAGACCCTCTGCAAAGAAGGTCTGTCCAGTCCGCAGCAACAAGGTCATCCTTAATCGAGTTGTAATCTCCTCGATTGTATAAAAATACGATATGATTGATTAGTGGGAGAGACGCAGACTCGGTAAAGGGCACATTTATACAGAGCGCTTTATGATATGGGTCTTCTGGAACAAGTGGATCGAGGCATGGGGCCACAGAAATTGTCTCGCTAGCAAAAACTAGGTCCAGAATTCGGCCCTGCGCGTTAATAAATGAGTTGTATTGCTCCAAGTTGCAAAAGTTGAAGGTTTCTATAAAATGTGCGGCGCTATCACCACTTGCATTCGCGGGTACTAGACCTTCGTCGGTATCCAACCAGTCAATGAAGCTCATATTAAAATCTCCTAAAACTATAAATTTATCTTGGAAGTTACTGGAAATTACTGTTTCGATATTATCACAAAAGTTAATTAATTGGTCGGAAAAAGAGTGACCCAGATTTTCTGAGCAAAGATATAAACAACATATATTTAACTTGACTGGAGTCCGGCTACGTGGGTCTCGAAGGACAATTGATATCCAAATATCTTCAGCAGTAGACTGCCATTCGAACTTACGAGAAGTAATTAAAGAACGTTTGACGGCTATAGCAACTCCGCCTCCACGGGTCTGCTTGGTCGCAGTATAGTCGCGGTCCCTACGCCATACACAATAGCGACTATCAAAAAGCTCATCGTCGAGAATACCCTCGCAGAGCCAAGTTTCAGTCAAGGTTACCACGTCATAATCACAAGATCGCAAATTTCTAAAAAACACATCAGTCTTAGACCTAAGTCCCCTCACGTTCTGGTGATAAACGTTAAGGCTCAACATGGTTACAGATGCACACGTAACACAATAGATACTTATTATAATATATAGAAAATAGATTAACAGTTGATGACATAGATATGCTCGCGAAATGACACATAACTAAATCGTACTTTGTGTTAAGCAATAATCGACAATAGCTTAGCATATTCAAGGCGCCAAAGAAATGTTCGTTTTCGTCGACCGTGAAACTTTTGAAATATAAGTTAAAAATAGCAACATCATTATCAGCGTGACGCAAGATGAAACTTAACTCTATAGCAGCAAAGAGAAAAGTACAGTGGCTTGCGGTCCTAGTATTAGTCGGTAGCCAGAGAATGATAAGCAACGCAATACAAAAAGTTGACCATCCATCGGAAATAATGCCATAGTGAAAATAGGTCCTATTACAATTAGCAAGCAGGCCATAATTCAACGATAAGTACCTTGTTTTAACATTGTAATATAAAAGATAAGGTTCCTTTGTGTTGAACAAAGGAGCTGCTCGGTTACTAACCATGCCAGCGGTGTTCAAACTTAAAATTAGAATAGTTAAGCAAAGCAGAAATTGGTTACATTTTAGGATAACTTGTTTAAATCACGGGTACCGCTTACAACAAAAGCATGAGTGGAGTCGTTTTTGCGTACGTGGATCTTCGAAAATTTTACCCAGACGTATTGATAGTTCCTTTCCTTGGCAAGGGCTTTCGTCTTAGTGAGGAGCTTCTTTGAGTCGGGTGATAGATGGTCGTTGACGAAGACTCTGCTTGTGACATCTTTGAAGCCCAGCTCAGCAGCAGTAATCTTCCTGGCACGCGCACTAGCTACGAACTCTTCCTTTATGTAGCGATTTAAGAAGCTCACTACTATAGATTTTTCTTTCGAGTTGTACACCGGCACCCGGGATAAATAATTTATTGAGGTCTTCGGAAACTGGTAACCGACCGCCTTGCCAATGCTCTCGACGATGTCGAAGAGGTTTTCGTTACCTTTAACTGGAACTCCCTTGATCTCGACATTATTGAGACGGGACCATTGGTCCCTCGTTATTAATTCGTCTTTAAGTGCCGTGATCTCGGCTTCCATCGATACAACGGTGTCCTGTAGGTTGAGCAACTCTGGCAAATGCTTCTCAACATTGACCAGTCGCCCGTCAAAATCATCCAGCTTGCCACCGACGAACTCGCATGTGGCCTTTACCTCTGCCAATTCCTTCCGTAAGTCCTTCACATCCTGCGTCAAACCTGGGATCTTGTAAATGACAGATTTGATGTCACGTAACTCAGTCATGAGGGACTCCAATGTGACCTTCGGAGCCGGTGGAGTTGGTTTCGTTTGACTCGTGGAACATGTTGCTCCGGATAAGCCCGATTTGCAGGAAGTACATCTCCAACTAGCTTTCCGATCGGCACCCAGCTTACGGTAGCCCACTTCAGTGACGTTGGCGCAGCAGAACCCCAAGTATTTGCTGCAGCCCCCACACACAACACCGTCGTTTACAGTGGTATCACATAGAGCGCAGTGCATCTTCACGTAGGAGAGTGCAACCTAATGACGAGTGAAATAAAGTTTGGGAACAGCTGTGACTCTCGGAGAATCGCAAGAACGTCTCACTTCCACTAGCGCAAAGAATGAATTGTTTATGAATTATTTATTATCATAAATTTAATCTTTCGTTTCTTTTCAAAACATCTTTATCGTAAGCCCTGTCTCAAAGCGACAATTCTTTATTAAAAACTTATGTTACCTTTACAAAATTTGTAGTCACTACCGCAATAATTTTGTCATTACCGCTTTACATTTCCTTAAATATCTCCTAAACTATTAGTATCATATAAGGTTAAACACCTAACTAAAGTTGTTTGTTATAACAGTAGGAATCCATTTTAGGCAAGAGTGAACAAATACTTGAGCTTTTTTTGTTTTTCAAATTAATTGATTTCGAAGAGCTAGCCGGCTACGTCACTCACGCATACACACACACTGACACGCTGTGTCCGCAGAGCGCGCGGCTGGGCACGGCGCTGTACTGCACGCGCTGGGCGGGTGCGGGGCGCGGCTACGGGCGCGCGCTGCTGCTAGCGATGACCCGCGCGCAGCGCCCCCTCGCCCCCCGCGCCGCGCGCCTCGTGCCGCTCTCGCTCGACACGTTTGTCAAGGTACAGGCGCACATTCGGCTTCACCTTCATACAATCACACCTTTAGATTTTTCATTACTGATACTCGGAAAGTAGGTCTGAAATTGCATGAGGAGTGGGAGGAAAATAACTTTTCAGCCCGTTTTCTACTGACAGCTGTGAAATTATATAAAAAAAAAACTTTCAACTATTTCTTTGAAATATCATAGATTTTGGCAAAATATTTACCATTTTTTTTCAATGATGAAAATAAAAAATACATAGCCACAGAAAAAATATATAGGCGGAAAAGCGGCAATCCGATCTACATTTATTTTTCGCGTTGTAGAATTTTGTTTATACTTCGTGATTTGCCGTTTATGGTACAAAACATGTCCGAGATAGTAATAGGGGTTAGTATGAAATTGCCGTTTTATTGCAATAGGTTCTTTGAATTGACATAGAATCTTCATGGTTTGAGGTTTTCGAATGAAACTTTTTTCAAATGGTTTCTACGATGTTCTTTTTTTTAAAATGTGAAACATTTGAATATCGACTTTCAATTGTTTTTGTTATTCAATTTAGACAAGAAAGATGGATACTGCGAAAATTCGAGTGATTATTGAATACGAGTTCCGACGCGGAACTAACGCGGCAGAAACAGCCCGCAATATCAATGCTGCGTTTGGAGAGGGGTCTACTAATGAACGCACCGTGCGATTTTGGTTTAAACACTTTCGTGATGTAAATTTCGACTTAAAGAACGAGCCACGAGGAAGACCGCCCACACAGGTGAATAACGATGAATTAAGAGAGATAGTGGAAGCCGACCCTAGTCAAACTACCCAGGAATTAGCGGCATGGTTTAACGTTACCTTACCCACAATATTGACTCACTTGCGTCAAATCAATAAAATAAAAAAATACGAAAAATGGGTGCCTCATAATCACTCGAATTTTTGCAGTATCCATCTTTCTTGTCTAAATTGAATAACAAAAACAATTGAAAGTCGATATTCGATATTATTTGCAGATGACACGTCACTTATTTTTAAAATTAACAGACAAGAAAATAATCTTGACGATGTAAATGATGCTCTCTCGCGTGTATTGGATTGGTTCACGGCAAATAATCTGCTTTTAAATTCCAAGAAGACAAAATGTATAAAGATTACCTTACCAAAAGTAAGATTAGTTGAAAACAACATCTCGGAAAAGAAAAACTAGAATTTGTAGAAGATTCCGTTTTTCTAGGCATCACAATCGATTCAAAATTGCAATGGGGTCCTCATATTGTAAAACTAGCACACAGGCTTAGTTCTGCAGCATATGCAGTCAAAAGAATTAGAGAGCTCACTGACGTTGCAACTGCTAGGCTTGTTTATTTTAGTTACTTCCATAGTATTATGTCCTACGGCATACTACTGTGGGGTCGGGCAGCAGACATTGAGACGATCTTCATCTTACAGAAGAGAGCGATCCGATTTATTTACAAGCTAGGTAGTAGGGACTCGTTAAGGGATTTCTTTAAAGAAAATAACATCTTAACAGTTGCAAGTCAATACATTTATGAAAATATAAAATGTATGTTAGAAAAAACATCAGCAATTTCGAAAATGTTGGTAGCCATCACAATATTGATACTAGGAGTAAACATAAATTGTCATTTCCACGTTTTAGACTTGCAAAAGTTAATACATCCTTTATGGGGCACTGTGTACGGTTTTACAATAAGATTCCTCAAGATATATTAGAGTTACCACCGACGCGGTTTAAAAAATGTATTAAGCTTACTCTGTACAAAAAAGCCTATTATAACATTAAGGATTATTTGGAAGACAAGGATGTCTGGTATTTAAATAATGTTAACAGGAACGATTGTATCTAGTGTAGTGTAACTTTAAGTTGAAACCTCTGTTAATTAAGCAAACCTGTTTTGAAAAGAATCAATGTGGAGTTTCTTTGTTAGCTTCTTCTCCACATAATCTATTAATTGTGAAACTTACAGCTTTGACGTTCATTAAGTAAACATTTTGTTTTTATAGTGAATAATTTTTTTTGACTTTGACTTTGACTTCCGTATAGCAGAAATTTGAATTAAAATTCACGCATTCTTTGGCAAATTCGTTTTTATTTTTACTTTCCTTATAGGTATTCGTAAAGAAAAGCACAGTGTTTAACTCGGGTTAAAGACTTATTTAGTCCCTCGAACTATTAGCGAAACCCCGTCTCGAGACTAAATACTCGTAAGTTACTTTCACCCCTAGGGTAACAATGTACACCTTTTTTCCCTTGCGTTTTTATGTTACAGATCCTGAAGTCATCGTACACGTTCTACGTGGTGCTGCGACAGACCAAGTAGTGGGTCTGGGGCGCACTGAGCTTTGCTCTGCACTAGCAACTTGCGGACAAGGGTCAGTCAGAAACATGCCTCACTCCAAAGGTAGTTAGTTTATTTCACTTTCGACTCACCTCTTCACTTGGTAGCTAAACCAAATAGTGATTAATTAACATCTAATCAGGTGGTACATTTTTCACTAATTGGTAAATAAATAAATAAAAATAAACTTGCTTATGCGGTTTCTTTAGCAGTTTTTTGTTTATTGAACTACGATGTTACTTCAGAGTTTCTTTAAATTGTAATAATTTAAAACACGTATTCACTTGCTCACAAACGGATATAGGTTTGGTAATCCTTTATAATTTATAGAAGATATGGAATCAGAATTCCATATAACATTATTTTATTATTTTATGTAACTGTGTTTTAGATATTTATTTTCATTTATTTTATTAGCTATCTATGTGGACACTGTAGTCCAGTCAAAATAGACTAAAAAAGCGCTGAGTTTGCATTAATTCCCGCCAAACGTTGCGTTGCGTTGTTTCGCGTTGTTCTTTATCCGAGTTCAAAGGTGAAAACTTTTCGTTTCTGGCTGGTTCTGGCGTATATCTCGGAAACGGTGAGAGCTATAATAAAAATGGATGGACCAAGTTTGTACATCGTAATTTTTTTGACAAAAAGGTATCAATACGTTTTTCCCTATAAAGCACCGTTCTCGATTTACCGTGATCTCAATTCAATTCAATTCAAATTATTGCGTTAAATTACAGTAAATAGGTCTTAAGTAGGTATTATTCATATAAGTACATGTGTAATTTTACCGGGCACGGCATGGCAAAATAATATTTTCATTAAAAATAAAATAAATTTCGACATTATCACCATAATAAAATCCTATGTAATATTATAAGAGTTCAATAAAATATATATATATTCCCCTCTAACAAAAATCTTCGCCTAGAAGCCTAATATTTCGCAAACGGATTCCCGAATCAAAAAACGGTTTTTCTACATGTGCAATAATTTCAAACGACCCATCCAACGATACCCACACGACGGGATAGACGAGAAAAAATCCCTAATATAGGTGCAGGGCAGATCGGTCTGTCGGCATGATTAATATGTATATTTTTGCCAAATTTAAACTTTCTAGTAGGTTCTAATAGTCTCTGAGCTAGGCCGTGGAGGTTGAATCATCTTCTCCTATGGAGTAAAATAGTTCTCTAGAGGAGAGCCTAGCAAGTCTTCACCTTGGCGTTTCACCTCTGAGAGCCCTACGACGTCCCAGGTGATATTATCTAGCTCTTGGAGGAGCTCTTCAAATAGCGAGGAGCGCGTTATCTCTTAGGTAAGGTCCTTGTGTTAAACGTAGCCAGAGTCAATTTGGTTTAGCAGCCGGATCTCTGCCGGAGACTCCGCGGACAGACAGACCGACAGGCGGACGGAGATGGCGAGGGTACCTTATTGACTACGGAACCATAAAAAGCGCCGCGTACACAACCACAGAGGTAGTGTGGAAATGTGTACAAATAATTGTAAAAACGACTTTCCTACAGTGTTCGCTTCGCCAACGGTGCTTCGTAAGCAGAAAAGTGTCTGAAAATTTTATGATGTGCAAAATTTTATACTTCCATTTTTCTGGTACTCTCACCTTTTCGGAGATATACGCAAAAAACGAACCCGAGTGGCGCCGGATTAAGAATAGCGTCACTCCATTTCCTTCCGTGGATGTCGTGAAAGGCGACTAAGGAAATCAATTACAAGGAGACGGGTGACAGCGTCTTTCTGAGATTCCAACCGTATACTGCGATCGCCAACCCGCCTGCCAAGCGTGGCGATTATGGCAAAACCCCTCATGCTCATGAAAACCACAAAGGAGGCCTACGTCCTGCAGTGGGCGTCAAATGGCTGATGATGATGACGCAAAAAACAAAAATTTGTGACCTTCCAGAAATTCAGAAACCTCGGATCAGAAACAACGCACAAGCGGGATCGATGAGGACTTTCGACGTAGCATTTGTAATAACGTATTTAAGACCTATACAAAAATCCAGCTTGTCGAGAATTAATGCAAACTAGACTACTGGTTTATGTTGTACGTATATTAATTTGTAAGTAGATAGATATAATTGTTCCATATTTACCATTAAAGTAACAATTAAGTAGTAATTATTTTTGTTCGTGCTTTATTTATCGTTTTCCCGCTGTCTGTTAGTAAATTTTAAATGTTAAGAAATTTCTCTTGACGTAAGTCCGTCCTTTATGACAATCCTGTTTTCTGAGTGCAATTTTTTATTATTATTTTGTGCTATAAGTGTAAAAAACAAACAAAAATAATGTCAATAATGAGTACGCCAGCGACAGCCACTAGCCGCACCACCGCACGCTGGAGATGTAATATGGTGCTGCGGCTGAGCCAGCACTCGGCAAGTAATATCGCGCTCAAACAATCGCCAAAGCGGCTTTTTTGCTCGACTGGCTTAGAGACCTACCTACGTATACCTAATTGGATTTCTATGAAAATGGTAACCGAAGAAGCGCAAGGCGGCAGAATGCTTGATCAGCATAGTACTCAGTATCAGTAGTTTTAAGACGCAGGTACCGGGCGAAGGTGGATTAAACTATAGGGAAGAGCGGGTGATCGTGCTCTTCCACTATAAAGGGAAATTTCCCGCCAGGCAGATCGTATGCCTGGGGACGGCCGGTCCAACTGATGTTTGTCGGACGTTATATTTATGATAAGTCATGTGAAACATTTTGCTTGCGCGATGCAGGAATATCGGAGTTTATAGTGCGCGCACAGAGTTGACATGTGCTCGCCACAAAACAAATGATATCTATGGTAGTTATGATACCCAGGACAAAGTAGGTAACGTGTTTCAGTTATGTTTTTTCGGTAGAAATTTTTTCTAGAGTATGGTCTTTTATTTCGATTTAAATCGTTTTTCTCCCTACTATTTAAAGCTATAATTTTCTCTAATTGTTTTACCTGAATGAGTCATTCTTGTTTACGAGACTTAACAATTTTGTTTTATTAGTTATTCTTAAATGAATACCAAACTTTTTTTTTAATTAATAAAACCTAACATTACTCTCAGGATTAATAGGATGGGTTGCATCCTCACCCTTGCATGTGAACCTACCTCTAAGTCGTAGTCGCAGTGTGTAGATGTAATGGGTGCTACGCCGTAGCTCTACGATTGCTACGTCGTAGTTCGTAATAGAGAATTCTGCGTCGTAACGAACTGTTTTTGGTTTTACAGCTGCATCTTGGTATCGTTCCAGTTTTGTAGTAAAATCAGGTTACAATACACAATTTTAATAAAATAAAGTACTGTTTCTTGATTGCTGCTGACGTGACTATAGCGCAAGAAAGAAAAAAAACTATTGTATATTTTTCTACAAAAGTCTTTGAACGAAGTCAGGTCTAATTTTTCAGCTCTTTCAAGTAATTTATTTATTGATTTGTGAATTAACCTTAGCAGATAAATATAATAATATATATTTGCGGACTTTTTTCACAAGCCATTTTAATTTCTGCATATAATTATGTTTATTTTTTATTATTTAATTTTTATTTATTTTATTTTTATTTATTAAGGAAAACAAACGATAGTAGGTACAATGATAACCCGCTGATGCAACATTTGTTAGAAACGTATTCACTCAGCAGATTTACCTACGTCGCAAAAAAGTGCACAAGCGTACACAAAGTACACACGGCCTCAGCCTCGTTCATTTTCAGTGTTTGACATACCCTCTATGAGATACTATACAGGCCATCCTAATTTAGGATCAGGACAAGTGATTGTGTTATGTGGAAGATATTTATTTACTCAGATTGGAGCATCATCAGCTTCCCTCAAATAAGTTGATTGCGAGACGCCACCTCCCCACGCAAATACAATATATAAACATATAAAAAATAACCTGAAGGGTTGTAAAATTTCTGAAAATTTATTGGCTAAAGAAAATAGTCGTGATCGTCTAGTTAAGTAATAAAGATCCATACGTTGTGTTGAGAAAAGATAAAGATGAAACATCTAACAATGACAAAGAAAGTAAATAATAATCCGCGATTAAATTAACCGTACACATACTCAGTTTAAATAAAGAAAACATGCAACTTAGCTTCGAGCAGTAATCGTAAACGCCCCAAGAAGACAAGCATCGAGACTCGATTAGCCTCAATGTCCGCGACTAGTGAGAGAGTGAGCACTGCAATCCTTCTGTTCACTACAACTATGCATGTCGATGCATTACACGATGCTTCTCTAGGAAGACTTTTGACACACGCGCCTAATCAGGTTCACTTGCGAATAGCGCATCACAAAAATAATAACACGTACAGTAAAATAATACATAATATGATAAAATACAAAGTACAAATAATAATATGTCATTGTCAAAATATAGGAATGAAAAGGACAACTTATGTAGTTCATAGTCAGCAGATCTCCTTCCTGTGAATAAATAGAATTGGGAGGGGTTCTAGACTTCCAGAAGGAAATTTAGAAGAACTTTTGTTTCCCTAGCGCGATGACGATGGGCTCCCTTCCAACCTACACCCACCCCCACGAGCTTCCACAAGAAACTCGCTCCTTCACGCTGGTTGGAGCATCCTTACGTCTATCCCTTCCTATAGTAGAAAACTTCTTTAAGATCACAATAGATGGCGATCGCCATCTATTGATGGCGATACTCGTATTGATTTTTAGAAATATGTTGGTGAAAACTGTAAAGGTGAAAGAGTTGACCATTTCAGCCGTTACAGTGAACACAGTCACAGATCGTTTGCCCATCGCTTACAGTCTTTACAGTGTATGTGTGAGTAATTGGCTACTTTAGAAATTGACTAATAGTAATTTACTACGCATCACACTAGGTCAATTACTCTCAAATACACTGTAAAGACAGTAAGCGATGTGCAAACGATCTGTTACTATGTTCCCGTTACCGCCAAAAACATCTGTGCGGACTATACAACATAATAAAAAGTGTATGGACTTCATGCTTCATCAAACACACAACTTACAGTAACTGTAGACAATAAATTGGAAAGAATGAGTTTACAATACACCGTATAACAATTATATTTGAGCATCTAATGACGCACTAATTAAACGTGTTAATGTGCGGACCCCTGTATTGTGACGTAACAGTTGATGTGTTGATGTGTTGCTGCGGAACAATTTTATTGAATTTATCGCTCCCTCGCACAATAAAACTATTTTGTGTAAAGTTATGGTGTATTAGTCTGCTATTTATTTAACTTATTTATTTCACACAAAATCTTACCGCATTATAGTCTAAACGAGTGCGCTATAACGCATTACTATTGCTATGACATTGCTCTATAGGTATAATAATAGTACATTATGATACAAGTGTGGTATGTTGGTCATTACACTCGAGTCGGTTTTTAAGCCTGAGCCGAAGGCGAAGGCTTAATGGAGACGAGAAGTGTAATGACCAATGCTCACGTGTTTCATACGACGTTTTTCAACACACTTGCGAGGAAAAGTAAATAAAAAAACAACACTAACGAAATGCAATAGGTACTGTGAATAAACTTAACAAACAGAAACCCATTTAAAAGATGGCGGCCGTAATTTTATTTTTTCGCGCGCTCAGCGCTGCATGCGCGCGCAAGTCTGAGATAAGGGCACCGGCAAAGTAGCTAATCAGCCACATATTTATAAATTTTGAAATTGGGTATTTATTTATAGGTAAAAATACACCGTCAAAATATAAATACCAACAAGCTAACAAGCAGTTTCATGAAATTCTTTAATTATTTATCACATGTTGAATTTAATTTTATATTTACGCAAATAACTACTTAGCTGTTTTCGAAACATTAATACTTCTTGCTAATATTTAAAAAGATATGTAATGAAAAGGCACTAGTGCGATAATGTAATGTAAAAGGCACGGCATGGGTAATATTCTGCATTATCAGTGTAAATACGCTGTAATAAGACCTACTTTACGAGCAGGTGTGTTGAAATAGTACATTACGATACTAGTGCGAAAAGTAGGAAATTCGCAACGAGTGGCGATAAATTAAAACACGACCGAAGGGAGTGTTTTATATCGACACGAGTTACGAATTACCTATTCGCACGTGTATCGTACAACGTTTTATAGTACATATGGCCCTTTGAAGTTTCGACATAGGCACGTAAAGTGCTCATTATCGCACTAGTGCGGTAATGTAGCACCATATGTACTATAAAGTACGTTACAGTACTGTTCGGAACATCCGACGTGCATGTGCAATAACAAGTGGTGCCGCAATAAAGCGAGCCTTGTTTATGAGCACATTTATATTCCTCCTCAGGAAAATAAAGCGAATTATGTTTTTTTGCCCAGTATGGAGGTTTTACTCAAATGTTGTTTTGAGAAATGTAATAGAAATCTGAAAGGAAGGTTGATTGATATCAATCAGCAGACCCTTCAAAATATTGATTCTGGGTTCACTGATAGATGTCAGTGTATTAGGAGAAAGGTGGAAGTAAATAAATAAATAAAACGAACGTACATAGTAATTGAATTCAATAATGTAATTGAGTGAAGTCAGTCAGAGCGGCGGGGGCCGCAGCCGCGCCGGCGTGACGTCACGCGCTGCTGCTCGCCACGCGCCGCCGCCGCCTGCAACACATGGCACAGCATGTTCGAAAACTATACTTTTATTTCCTAATATGGTCTACTAGCCTCATAGTAATATTTTTAATTAGTCTAGGAGACCTTTTCATTTTATTTTCATTTACGATTCAAACACCAGTTACTGTAATTTGTTTCGCGGCACTACGTAATCATGCAGGATTTCATCTGACGACGCGAGTGGCAAGTGGCGGGGCGAGTGAAGTGGCGAGGGGCCAGCGAAGCGGCTGCATGCGCGTATGCTACGGTCAGGGGTTCTTCTAAAGATTATTTATTACCTAAAGTCGATATGATCCTTATCCTTAAAATCGGTGGCTTTGATGGATGGAAAAAAAAGTGTGGTTATGAATGGTGTAGCTATGACTTGGTTTTCTAAGTTATGTACATTGTGAAGTTATAGTAGCAGTACCACACGCTAACGGTGAAGGAAAACATCGTGAGGAAACCTGAGTGTCTGAGCTATTCACATACCTCAGCGCTTGAAATCGCCAATCCGCGGTGGGCACGCGTGGTGATTAAGCCCATACTCTCTCCTTGAGAGAAGGCCTGTGCCCTACAGTGGGACGCATATAGGCTGATTATGCTTATGCTATGAATGGCGCGGTCGCAGCTGTTAAGATAATAGCTCATTTACACCACATAAGTTGGTGGTGTTAAAGGCAGCCACAAAATGTTGAAGGCAGAGAGAGTATAAATGAGCTACAAGTAGGAGTCGGGCATATTGTGTTACCTGTCTTGGCCGCCGCCGCCGCCGCCGCCGCCGCCGCGTGCGCCCGCCGGCACTGCATTACAAGCAAGCCCAACGTGAGTGACGCCACGAGGCAGCACGGAGACATAGAAATTACTTTATTAGCTATCTTACTCTAAGAAAGCAAAATCGATTTCATACTTCACTAATTGCATAATTTCACATTTTTTAAGACCGCATTGTTCTGAGACTTTGAAAGAAGGTCGGATTGTCAATCCTGCTTACGTACCTGTAGGTACGTAAGTTAGCTGGAAAAAGAAAACCTGCAATGTGAAAGGCAGGCCGCGCGGGACTCACCCGCAGCTTGGCGGCGCGGCGGACGCGCGCGCTGCGGCGGCGGCGCGTGCGGCAGCGCGAGCGTGCGGCACGCGCACGGCGAGCCACTAGACGACGAGTCGCTGTCCCCCGCGCCCCGCACCGCGCACCCGTCTGCACACAAACACCACCGCCATTCTCAATATCTTGTCCGATGCATTTCCACACTCGCGATAGATGAGCAATAGTGGGCATCGACTATATCGATTAATTAATGTGACCTTAATTAAGCGGTAATAATAAAATGTGGTACAGATAACTAACTAACTAACTGACTCTACAGTACTCTACATCTTAGTCAGAAATGTAGGGCTTGGCCGTTTCATGGCCGTTGCGCTCATGGAATTATGGTAAAATATTAAGGTAAAAGTTTACCTATTTAATGTTGTATCATGGAAGAGTTCAACGAAATGATCAAGTCATAACTATTATTTACCAAGATATTAGCTTGTCAAGTAAGGCTTTGTAGAGCTATTGGTTTGTCTTATCATGAGATCTGATATTTTTTTTTAACAGAAAAGGCGTTACAAGCCTGTCAAACTTAGCAACTTATTTTATACAAGCGACGGGCGATATGTACATGTTAAATTTTTCATCATTTTATTAAATTAAATCAAATTACTTTTAAATTAAAATGCTTTCGGTGATTTTTCCTTTGAATTTTTAGGGTTTCGTGCCCGAAGAATGCCAAACGGAACCCTATTACTCGGCCTCCGCTGTCTGTCTGTCTGTCCGTACGTCCGACCTTTAAAAGGGTCTATCTTTGGAACAGTAATAGGTAGCTAGTTGAAATTTTCACAGCATATTATGTATTATTTATTACAGTAGATTACAAAAAAAATTAGGGGCGTCTTATTTTTTTATTTTTTTTATCTTCATACAATATGTTTTTTCGGCGTTTTTGTGTTTATGCGTTATCGTAAAAACGGTAATACATACAGGCATCAAACTTGGCGTGATTATGAGACTTATTATATATTCTAAAGACAAATAATAAAAAACGGCCGAGCACGGGTACGGAACCCTCGGTGCACGAGTCCGACTTGCACTTGGCCGGTTTTTTCGGGTTGTATTTCTACAACTAAGAGGGAAATAGCAGACTTAACTTTCAAGACTATTTCAAAGCAAAAATATACCTTACATTAAGACCAGTTTTGCAGCAGCGAAAAGGAACGACAGAGGGAGGGGTCAGCTGCTGGCATGAGAATGCATGAGAGAATGCCGGAGACGGAGGTCGTGGGTCCGATTCCCACTGGAGGCGCCGTACATTTGTACAAATTTGGGTGTATTCCCATGTTTGTAACGCCCTTGCACGGTTACCATAGCACAGGGTATCCTAGTTTGGGACCAGAACAAGTGATTTTGGAGTTATTTATTAATCTGTGGGTACGGCAGTACTCCCGTCAAGTCGAGCGAAAAAGCGGCACGGACGTACCATCCTTTCTCGAAGCAGTTCAGGCCATTTTCGGCCTCCCTTTAAATTCTTGTGGATAAAACTAGAAGGCTGAATTTTTAGTAACCAAGTAGACATTTCAAACATTCAATTTGTATATTTCAAATGTCATTCAATTTGAACCAGAAGTAATATAATATTATAACTATTAAAAGTTTCCTAATTTAGTCACTCAATGACTGACTGACCGATCATCAAAACTCTAAGACATTTCTAGCAAATATAGAAACTTCAAGGAAAAACTATAAATCAAGGCGAAACCGGCGTGCGAGCATGCAACGACTAATGAGGAAGCGAAAGTGATCTGTCAGGATCGTAGCAAGTGGCAGTCCCTGGTCTCTGCCTACCCCTCTGGGATACAGGCGTGAGTTTATGTTTTGTTTGCTTATGTGTTTTATAAATCAATGAAAAACTATAATATTTTGCAATTTTGGTCCAGTTTTCTAGATGCACCAACTATAATATATATTATCTTTTAATCCCTTATAAATATGGCCAAGTCAAGGTATTTATTTAAAACATAAAAGATTTTGAATATTGATATGGTCACTATAAGATGTTGTTAGGTTAGCTAACTACGTAATAACTTAAGACAGAAGGACCCGTAAGTAGGGACTGAATAAATTTACCGACTTGGTGTTACATGGCTCTGACAACTTTTTACGGTACAAGAACTGAGTTGCGAGACTTGGTTTTTTACAAGCTATGTTTTTAATTATACGATGAGGTTCTAGCATTACTTCAAGTAAATTTATTTTACGACCCATTTTGCAGCAATTCCGGTAAAGCGGTATATTTATATCACAAGCCTATAAAAATATACAATAATAATTATGTTAGCTGAGTGACTCGTTCAAGTTTAATTTCGTAAACTGTGATCATGTTGTGTACACATGTTTTGGAGATTACTTTGGATCTTACATAGTAATTGATGTTACCTTGATGATGTACTGGCTAATATCTGTTTTGTGTGCCTAATAAATAAAATAAATAAATAAATTAAGAACCTTAACCTGGACTGCTCGTAAGTCTTTAACTCGAGATTTTTTATTTGAAATAAATTGTTGTATGACTCTACGCTACAGCGTTTTTATTTTTTTTCGTTGTTCATGTAGAATAGACTGCAAAAACCTGTGACTTTGAAATTTAACTTTATACTTTATTGCACACATCAATACTTCTTAAATTTTTTGTATTGTGCTTAAAGACTCTGGTGTTTTGTGTGTTATCTCTATTTTACCTGTGCTAATTGCCCAAAATATTGCTATCAGTGAAAACTTTTTGTTGGATTTCTGTATCTATGTATGCAAATTTAATGTATTAGTGATAAGCTGTTAGTTTTCCCAATAAAATAAAAACAAAATGAAAGACATATACAAAATACACAAATTTTCAAAATAAAAAAGTGTACATGGCGAGCTTCAAATTTTACGTTCGGTAGCCTTTAATTCTGGCCTCGCCTTATTTGCGAACCAACTGTTCAGCAATTTTTGTAGCGGGAGTGCGAAAGTTACAAATAGTAAAATTTTAAAACGAAACCAACCAATACCTATGTATTTGCAAAAAGTAGAGTATTCAATAAATCCGCATCAGCAGTCCTCCGGCGGAGTGAACTCAATAAAGCAAACAGTGGTGCAATCCGGCGGGCGGGCGCCGGCGGGGCGGGGGCGGGGGCGGGGCGCGAGGCGCGGGGCGCGGGGCGGCACATCCCGTCGCAGGATATTGCGCCGTCTCCGCTGAATCAACTATTATTCCGACAGGCTCTTCCATATCCTGTCAATGCTCGCGTAGTTCGCATTTGAAGCTTCATCTGCATGGATTGTCGTGACTCGAGCAGAGCGTCAAGGTACTCTAGACTGTTTAGAAAATGTTGACGTTTGTAATGGTAACCTTGCTAAGTATGATCTAAAAATGTAAAAGTTACTCAATATTTACTCAACACCGTGTAGAAGAAATTCAAGACAGGTAGGATATCCCATGGTTAGATAGATAAACATAAACATTTTTTAAACATAAACATTTACATACAGGCACATACATTGCTTCTGGCCCCACACTAGGATACCCTGTGTCGTGGGAACCAGAAACAACGACATCACAAACATGTAAACATCCAAGACCTGGGGTTTTTTTTTTTGTCCTCAGCCGGGATTCGAACCCGGGACCTGTCGCATGGCATGCAGATGCACTACCGCTGCGCCACGAGGTCGTCAAAGATAAATAGAGAACACTTTATTACACAACCAGGTGAAAGATATTACAAATAGTTTCTTATATCTAAGTACTGGTATAAAATTGGCGGTCTTATCGCTTAGTGCGATATCTTCCAGACAACCTATTTGTTTTAGACGGGAAGATGGTCCGTTTGTTACTTATTCCCGCCCGTTTTATGTTTTGGTTAGATTTCATTACTTTGTAACGATTGTCTAAAGAAGTGTGTAGTAGCTTACAAAACCGGCCAAGTGCGGGTTGGACTCGCACACCAAGGGTTCCGTTCAAATTTGTAGGTAGATACTTACACATTATAAATAGCTCAGGAATCGAGACTTGCAGTGTTTTCCGAGTTTTTCCCAAACATCAAAGATTTTTTTTAATGATTTAACTACAATTAGTATAAGGCAATATTACTTGCCCAATTCCATAGTTCTAGATCAACGAAAAGTACCCTATAAATTTTGATTCCCTTGAGTGTCAAAATATGTATAAAGTTTTTTTTTGTGGCATACACGGCTTTTTTTATGTTAACTTAAAAATTTTATTTTTTTGAAAGCTTCAAGGGACTGTAGTTTTGAGTATATGATTTAATTTCAACTCGATACCTCCACGCATTCCCGAGATAAAGATTCTTGACAGCCCGACAGACGGACGGATAACAAAGTCATCCTATAAGGGTTCCGTTTTTGTTTTCAGTTACGGAACCCTAAAAAGAATTATACTTATAATAAAAAAAAAATTGTTTTTGCTAAATCTAGAAGCCCAACATAATTAAGTTTAACAATTAAGGGAGGTCTCCTAACAAAGTTTTTTCTGTCTACAACGGATTGAGTAGTTGCAATCTCAAATTACGACTAAGGTTAATATTTCGCAAACGGATTCCTAAATCGCAAAATGGTTTTCCGAGAATATTATTGAACTACCAATCCATTGATACTATGGAGTAACAGAGAAAAAAACATCTCTAATTTAGGTTTAGGGGAGCTATACTAAAAAAAATTTGAAACATTTAATTTTCCCTTTTGTTAGCGTGATTAGCCGTGTGGCGCCGGATTAACAATAGCGTCACTCCATTTCCTCCCGTGGATGTCGTAGAAGGTGACTAAGGAAATCAATTACCAGGAGACGGGCAGCAGCGTCTTCCTGAGATTCCAACCACATACCGCGATCGCCAACCCGCCTTCCAAGCGTGGCGATTATGGCAAAACCCCTCATGGTTATGAAAACCACGAGGGAGGCCTATGTCCTGCAGTGGGCGTCAAATGGCTGATGATGACAGCGTGATTAATATGTCACCCAAAAATTAATGTAAAAAAACTGGCTTCTCGTCCCAAACAAATCTGGATACATAAGACCTTGCCAAGTTCCTTGTCTTCACGTAGTTAGCAGTGTTATAATAATAAATAAGGAAAAATTGTGTAAATTTTAATTCTACAGATAAATAAAAGCCGGCCAAGTGCGTGTCAGACCACGCACAATGTAGAGTTCCGTAGAAAGAGGTTTTTTTCTGCTTTACAGAACTAACAACTTCATCGAAGTCATTTTCAATGGATTTTGTACGAAATTTCACTTTTATAAGTTGGTTGCCTATTAGTCGTTAACTAGTAAAGCCTACTTAGCCTAC
Source organism: Yponomeuta evonymella (assembly GCA_963969515.1). NCBI lineage: Eukaryota > Metazoa > Arthropoda > Insecta > Lepidoptera > Yponomeutidae > Yponomeuta > Yponomeuta evonymella. The sequence continues at coordinate 23,229,057 of OZ018343.1, read as the reverse complement.
GATCATTATATAAGCTAGTACGCTAAATGTTTTCAAGTTTCTACAATCTATCGTTTAGCCAGGAGAAGGAGGGGGACACCATACTCGGACAAAAATTTGCACTTTAAAGCTTAATATTTCGCAAACAGAACCCTAAATCGAAAAATGGTCTTTCTACACCCACAATATTTTTAACACCCAATCCAACGATACCCAACATGATGGGGAAGACGAGAAAAAAAAAACCATCCCTACTTTTCATACAGTAAAAAAAATAATATTTTTTTATGTATTGCGTACTGGCCTCTTTACAAACTGTACGTAATACAGAGAAGTTTGTAAAGAGGCTCGAAATTTCATCGGTGCTTGCACTTGCCCATTAGCTCAGTTGGGAGAGCGCTGTAACGGTGAGTCAGAGGTCACGGGTTCAAATCCTGGCATGGGTGGAATTTTTAGCCTCTAAATAGGATTTTATTGTTTAACTTTGTCGGCGTGATAAATATGTACACACACATCAAATTACAGCTTTCTAATACTACCTGTCTTTGCGCTAGGCCGCGGACGGACAGACAGGCAGATAGACGGACATGGCGAAACTATAAGGGTTGCTTGTCGGACTACGGAACCCTAAAAAGCAAGTTTTTAGAACATTTTCGAACTAAAACTTTCGTAAGCACTACACGTTATTAACTTAACACCGGAAGAAGGAGATGATGAATCGATTACAATCACAGTTGCCCAGTTTCTTTTACATTTTAAATGTTTTGGTGGGTCTTAACTTTTTGTTAAGAATGTTAGTCTGATGAAGTGCATAATAGCTAAGAAACGAGTAATATAATCAAGAATAGCATATAAATAAATAATTTCATTTTAATTTCTGTTCATCACACCTCGTAACGTGTCCCAACGAAGCTTTTTTCTACCTGCAATGGATTACATGGTAGCATTTAATACACCGTCTCGATTTACGCCCCGCCCTGTGTAACACGTTCACCCTACAGACATCATTTTTACAATTTTAGTTTTTTATAAGGGTCTTCATTATGTCAAATTGTTTGCGACGAAATTTTAATTTAAATTTTTATTTTATTTGCTGTCGACACTACATGTTTTATTTACGAAAGCAAGAATGCATACATTTAATAAATAGGGGTTTCATTATAAAGTTTTTCTGATTGGGCACTTTTGAGCACTGGCAGCGGAGCGGTAGAACGCCGGTTTCTCATTCGGGAGGTCGTAGGTTCAAATCCCATGTACCAATGACTTTGTTTTGAAGAAGAAGAAGAAGAAAGACATTTATTATACCAACAAGATACATCACAGAAACAAAATAAGCAGATAAGTAACATAATATGCACAACAACAGAAAGAAAACTAAATACACAACAGACAAAACGAATAAATAAAACAGGACAATAGATGTAGCCTGTGGTGTGTCTAAGTTGCCACAAAAGGCAGCTGACTCAGCGTTGTGCTGAGGAAGTGATCCCTCAGCGCTGATTTTCAGTCAGTGCCTACGGTAACCCATAATTGTACTACGGAGTGCGTGCCGTGGTGCAGTTAAAGAATTAAGTCAAATTCAATAAGATACATACAATAAATTAAAAAAATAAATAAAATATCGTCATAAAATACTTACATATATTATTAGTTTTAAATTAATATGTGTGAAATATAGAGGAACACCATAATAAACTAAATTTAATAAGTAAATATAAGTGAAGGAGAGATAGGAGGATACACACCAAAGTAAATAAATAAAAAGTAAATACATGCCCGACATTACGCAATGGTGGCCTATGATTTAATTGATGCGATTACATAGTCGGTCATTTTACTAAATAGTAAAAGTAGAATTAAAAGTAAAAGTAAATCAGAGTCAGAAGCGGCGAAAAATCGGGCGGGATAGTCTCTGCTGTTCAAGCAAATATACCTTGAGCTTGCGCCCAAAGGCATATCTACTGGAAGCGTCACGGACTGGGGGAGGTATATCATTCCAGCACTTGGACGCCGCAAACCGGAAACTACCTTTCCAGGCAAGCCATCGTATGGTGCACAGGGATGATAATCCTATCCCTGTGAACTATGTGTTGTCTCGACGAAAACTCAAGTTTCCTGTAAAGATAATAGGGTGTTTTGGTGCGCACTACTCCAAAAAGGAACTTGGCAAGGTGTAATTGTCGTCGAGTCTCCATGTTCAGGAGTTTTGCGTCGTTCAAGTACGGGGTGATATGGGATCTGGGAGAGATTTTGAAACAAAACCGTGCGCGTGCGTTTTGCACACGTTATATTAATCTTCTCGTCCTGCCAAAAATACAGCCACCATAAACGACATCACAGTAGTTCAATCTAGATAATATCAACGATTCACATAGACTAACAAGTTACGTACATGTGTGAAGTTATAGTAGCAATACCATTCGCTAACTGTGAAGAAAAACATCGTAAGGAAACCCTAGTGTCTGAGGTATTTACATACCTTACCCCTTGCTATGTACAATGGTCCAACTATAAGGCTAAGTGCGGAAATCTCAGGTCTAACTAGCTAGGCACTTTAAACGTAGTTTTAAATTATGACCCTGTGTAACCTGGTGACCCTGTATATATTAAACTATTTTTGTTATATTTTTATTGGATTTAACATATCTAATGAAGTGCTTATAAGTTTACAAAGATGCGTTATCGATATGAAAGTAAAAAGTGTTGTCTTGACTTTTCCGCTGACAGTACCTACCTACATTATTTTTAAAATCTGTATATGCAAATATACATAACTTTATTAATTAGGATAGGTCGATGAGCAAGGGATAAGGTTAATCTCTCTAAACTCAATAAGCACTGTTTATATTCCAAAGTTCAAAAGTACCCTAGACTTTTGATGATTCATCAGTGAGTGCCGAAAATTGCAATATTTAGACCCCAACATCTTCTACACTACAATAGCTCTGCTGGAATCATGAAATATAGAATAATGTTGCGATTTGGTGACCTTAGTCCCTCCCTCAAATGTGTAGTCATGCATGTCAAATAACTGGCTTCAAAGATAGAGGGGCGACGAAAAGTGGTCGAATGGCTTCGTGTATTCTAAGTTTAAATATGTTTATAAACTGTTGACTTTAAAATGCCAAATGATGAAAGTGTTTTCCTGTGAAAGATATCTTAGAGCGTGGCCGCATAATCCTGAGCCCGACAAGTGAATTACAAAATTATAATAAATTCAAACGAAACGGAAATTGCAAGTGAAGGCGGCGAGGCGGCGAGGCGGTCTGGTCGGGTCGGGTCGGGTCGGCTCGGGGCAGCCGTAGCTCACGCGGCTTTGTTCCGCTGCCGCTGAAAATTCAACGCTGCAAGGCGATTGGCCAGCGAAATGGTCTCGCTTTGTAGCTAGCTAAGACTAAGCGGAAATTGCTTCCACATTTTAACGGATCAAGTCACTAAACGTTACTAAAGCAGACTATGTGCGTTCCTTTCTGGGTACTGGCCTAATCTCGGAGAATGAGAGAGAGAGAGAAATAAGCTTACATAAAAAACACACTGCAAGGTATCCTCACAGTCTGTGTCTTTTCATACAAACTTAGCACAAACCCGCTAAGGAAATATCTAAGTTTATGGCATTATGCAATTATGCAGTTTATGCAATGCTAAAACTCTGCGTAAACCGGGAAAGCTAGAATTTGTTGAAAATGAGATGTAACATCGACATCTGGAGAAGTAGTGGACAACTAGACAAGAGCAATATTAAGTATTTCTTGGAGCATCGTGATGGCAAACTTGGTTAAGTACCTCAAATCGTATTCTGTGCTATAGTAGTCAAGATCAAATAGGTCCGTTTGGACAGCTACTCGTAACTATAAGATAAGATAAAATTTATTTATAAAATCGTAGGAATAAAGTTAACATAAGCAAGAGTAAGTACGTAGCTTAAACTCGAAATAAACCTGTATGCCGGCCGATATGACGATATATCTATGACGATAGAATGTAACTTACGATAAAATCAACAATTTATAAAAAAACTAATATAGTAACGTTTTGGGTCCAAAACATCTCATGTTTATTCGCTCAGTATGTAAGTATGTAAGTACACAATTCAAGTACTTTTATTATTTCGCGACTTTTAAAGTTATTTAGTATTTTGAATTTTTACAAAACGTCCGAAAACCAGTTACTTTGTCGGTTCTTTACTTTTTAAACCGTAGTGCTGTAACTTTTTGGTCGTAGATTATCGGCTGTATTCGATTAGATTGTTTGTTTATTTACCTCTGTGTTTGTGTCCTTAGCCCCTATATTTGTGTCCCACTGCTGGCACAGGCCTCCCGCCATGGAGAACTTGCACAAATAATATTTAATATAATCGGAGAGGCCATGTTAGAAGATAAATAAACGTGGTTCATTTTTTTCTCTGCGACTAACAATTTTCAAACCTTTTGGCGACTTAGGTCTATCAGGAAAAACGACATTTGAAAATAACACCTTATAATGTACGAAGCATATCAATATTCCAGTTGTCTCGTAGAATAATGGTTTCGTCCATCTACTACCATTTTCACAAAACGTTTGGAATTGAATGAAATCTAACATGTTTTTTATAATTACAGTCACTTGATTTTTCTTATTTTTTGTGAACCTGAAAACCCCGAAAACAATATTTTATGGTATTATTTTTGGATTGTTTTTGAGTTTTTCTATATATAAAAGCAATGCCACTTCAATCTAAGTTTGACGCTAGTTCTCCATTGGTCTAGAGCACAGAGTTATTTTCTCTGTTGTGTGGTGTAGTTTTCGGACCTGGGCCACCTCAGACCACTCCGGCAGATGTTGGTTGAGATCATCTATCGCCGATTAGAAAATAATAATTTATTGACTTAATTTTTTTGCATATAATAATAATATCAATTAAGAAATATATTTTTTTACTGGTAAAAATTTTTGTCGATGGCGTCACAGATTATAAAGTAATATGTGTCGGCACATTGGAACAAAATTACCGACGCACTTCTAGTTGTGCTCGGCGTAGGTACTTCTCTAGTGACTTTGCTTTGTTTTTGGACTGTTTCTGTTTGCGATACTATTATTTTGGCTCTTATTTACTGGACTTTGATTGAGCGCGTAGATTTGGACGTATGTGGTGTCGTGTTAGTACTCTTCTATACTAATAATAAATCTGTAAGGGTCGGTCATGGAGTAAGTTAGTTTGTTTTCAGAGATATTGTGTTTATAGGCTCAATATATGATACTGAAACTAATTTCACGATTTTTAGAATTTTTTTCTGTATGTGTGTATGTATGTATGTATGTTCCTCCATAACTCTTAAACCAATTATCCGAATTTGATGAAATTTGGTATAAAAACATATAGACATCTGGGACACAGGATAGGCTATTTAAATTCTAGCTCCAGTTATGATAAGACGTGGCCCCCATACAAATGCTGCTTCGTAAAAATCGAAATGTACGCGAACGGAGTCGCGGGCACAGCTAGTTTTAAATATGTTGAATACAGGATGTGCGATTAATAGGCAATGGCGCGAGAAAACGCCTATTATAAAAGTCTGAGGTGGAGATTTCACAAGCACAGATTAATGCCATATAACTGAAAGGCGATTTGATTTAATTTTGTTACAAAACTGAGGTTTCTTTGTGTATTATTCCATAAGTTTGGAAAATAATTAGGAAACAAATAAAATGTGATGTAGGTAATTTGGAATCGATTTATCATAATAATCGCTTATTCAGGGTACCAATTTATTTGGTTCGTATCCCTAATTGAACGACAATGTCAGTTGTCAGTCAAATGCCCTGAGTCTGCGATAAAATCTCTTGTAACATTGGACATCTGGCAGCGGTCAAGCGTGAGTTGAGGAGAGTACTTACAGAGCGGCGCGGCCAGCAGGCCGGGCGACTGCGCGCGCCCGCTTGCGTGCAGCGCGCACCCCGGCGCCCCCCCGCCGCCGCCCTCGCCGGCACCACCGCCCATCACGAACGTCGCGTAAGGGCTGATCTCGTGGATATCTGCAACACAAATCCTTCGGAGATTACAGAAAACAAAACAAATTGACTTTCAATTTGTCGCCGGAATCCGTAATCCGAAATGAAAGGACGCTTGGAGTTTTGGCAATGTTAAAGGATCGACATTTAAAGACAACGACGTCCGATCTCGATAGGAACGATACAATCACCAAAATTCAGTGCATACCGTCCTCGGGTGGCAGCTTGGGCTGCCGCTTCGCCTCCGTGCAGTAGAGCGGCGCGGGCGGCGCGGGCGGCGGGGCGGTGCGCTGGGCGGGGCCGCGGCGGCGCAGCAGCAGAAGCAGTGACAGCAGCAGCGCCAAGGCCGCCGCCGCCAGCAGTGCCGTTGCACCGCGCCACCCGCCGCCCGCCACCCCCGCCGCCTCCGCTGGCAGCTCTTCCGGCGGACCCAGGCGCTCTGCCATCCAACGATATTACCATTAAAAAAGCAAGCCTTAACGCGGGACGCCCTACTCTGACAAAAATTGCGCTTTAAAGCTTCATCATCATCATCATCAGCCACCCGAGGCCCACTTCAGGACACAGGCCTCCCTCGTGGTTTTCATAACCATGAGGGGTTTTGCCATAATCGCTACGCTTGGCAGGCGGGTTGGCGATCGCAGTATGTGGTTGAAATTTCAGGAAGACGCTGCTGCCCGTCTCCTACTAATTGATTTCCGTAGTCGCCTTCTACGACATCCACGGAAGGAATCGAAGGAAGGAAGGAAGGAAGGATACACTATGTAAAAACAGGCGCAGCGTAGGACGACCAGCCACAAGATGGACAGATGACCTCATCCAAGTGGCCGGAAGGCGCTGGATGCAGGCCGCTTCCAACCGGTCTTTTTGGAAATCCATGGAGGAGGCCTATGTCCAGCAGTAGACTTCTTGTGGCTGAATGATGATGATGATGATGAATCTGTGGCTACCTGTTTTCCTTGTAAAATCTGTACCACAGACTATTTTAATAGGCGTTTTTGACGTGTTTTAAGGTATCTAGTTTTTATAAAGAAGACCGCAAGCGTACAATCCGTCGGGCACTCACCGCCGCGCGGCGTGAGCGTGGCGGCACGGTACCGCGCGCGCTGCGCTCCCCCCGCCCACCGCGCCGCCGCGCGCACCTCGTACCACTCGCCCGGCGCCAGGCCGCCCGCCTGCACACGCGCACACACGCTTACGTCAGCCTGACCGCAATTCATATTCACTTACCGTTACTGCTATGCATATACTAAGCTGAGTGAGCCGTACCTCTATGTACTCATCGTGCGTGGGTAGCGCCAGCCAGACGCCGGCGGGGAGGGCGCGCAGGGCGACGGTCAGCCGCGGGGGACAGGGCGCCCGCCACGCCAGTACGTTCAGTCGCAGCGCAGTACTGTTGGCCCACACGAACTCGCGGGCCGGCGGCGGACGTGGGGCTGCGGGTACGAAAACTTGTTAGCACGCCGGTAGCATTCCATACGATATTCCCTGTGGACACGTATAAAAACTCACGATCCCCGCGCGAGGCCGCCTCCAGCGACGGCGAGTGCGGGGACGCGCCGCCGCGCGCATGCGCCGTGAGCGTGACGCGGGCGCGCGCGCCGCACGGCAGCGGGCCCAGCGCGAGCGCGCGCGTGTCGCCTGCTACGCGACTGCTCTGCTCGGCGCCCTCGTCCGTGCTCCACCAAACTGTGTAACCTGATGTAACACAATATGCATTCAGATTTAACAACTTGAAGCGTAAAAAGTTTGAAGGACTTTTAGGCAGTCTTCCCCATTGCCGCACTAATCCCGGACTCCGATTTATAGAATGTTCGCTCAATGCAATGTTTTACGGGATAAAGTAGATATTTTCTCTGTTTCCTTGGCCTTAACCGAATTAGAACTTAAGAAACTATTCCACCCGCAGTTCTAGTTAATCTGATTTTTTATGTAGTTATTACCTATAGCATTTTTTAATTAATAAGATAAAATTTTTGTATTTTAAGTTAGTGAATAAGTAGTAAAAGTTTGTATTTATTACTAAAATCTATACAATGTTGTTTTCACATCCAGTAGAGCGTACATTGTATCTAGAGACTATTGTATATTTTATGTGTTCTTGAACCCACAAAAAAAATTAATAAAAAAATATTACCCAATATAGGATCCACGAGTGAGGTAGCCGGGGGGTCCCAGGTGAGGTAAAGCGCGGTGAGGGTCCGGCGCACTAACCGGGGTGCGGGGGGCGCGGGCGGGGGCCGCAGCACGGTGATCCGGTGCGTCACGCTGTCCACGCCCCCCGCGCCTCGCACACTGCACGTGTAGTTGCCGTCTGCGCTGGCGTCCACACCTGCACGTAGACATAATCGATCTCATATCTGTTGCCTTCGCGCTACCAATGCTTCGTGCTTCGAGTCGCAGGCCTCACCGTCGACGACAAGGTCGCCGTCGTCGGCGAGAACGTGTCGCCGCGGCAGGGGGTGCCAGGCGCGCGTTCCGACTCCCACCACGGCACAGCACAGCTGCACACGCTCGCTTTCCGCCGCAAATACTTCTTGGAACGGCGAGATTACGCGGACTGCCACTAGAATATAAAATACTCATTGAAAAAAAAACTGAGAACCTGTTCAATGAGTGGCTAGTGTACTAACCGTGGTCTGAGGGAGTGAGCAGCAGCGGCGGGCTGGCAGGCCCCGCGCCACGCGCATTGAAGGCCTGCACGCGCAGCTCGTGCGGCACGGCGCGCAGTGGGCGCAGCGCGCGCCGCAACTCCCCGCACGCACGCGCCTCCCGCGCGTCCACGCGCGCCTCCCACGCCGGGCGTGCCGCACCGCGCTCGCGCGCTACAAGCGAGTAGTGCGTGGCCGCGCCCGCCGCCGGCAGCCACGCCGCCAGCAGCGCGCCGCCACCCGTTGCCGCCGCGCGCAGCGACGTCACTGCACCGGGTACTGCCAACAAAAATTTACACTTTGTAATTCAGTGCAATCCAATGATGCAATGACTCTGATAGTGTCGACCTGCAGCGAAGAGAGTATAAGAAAAAGTGATACCGTCGTGCGGCGTGTCACAGGCGATCGGCGGCGCGGCGGGCCCAGCGGCGGTGCGGCCGCGCGCGCGCACCGCCACGCTGTACCGTGCGCCTGCCCGCAGCGCGCGCAGCACGGCCTCGCCCGCCGCGCCGCCCGCGCCGCCGCCCACGCGCTGCCACGAGTCGCTCACTGGCCCGCTCCACGCTGACAAATACATATATTACAATTTGCACTAGAATACAATTTGCACGACCAAAGCCATATCTACATGAAAAAAACTTGCCGACAGATTCAAGGATTTCAGTGTAGTGGACTTCGAATCCTAAGATATTCGGATCCGGCGGTACGCTCCAGCGCACGCGCATCTCGTGCGGAGAGATCGCGTCGCAGCGCAGCTGCGTTGGCGCGGCGGCGGGCACGCCGGGGGGCGCAAGCGGGACGGGGGCGGAGCGCGCGGGGGGACCCACCCCCGCCACGTTGTAGGCACGCAGTTCCACGGCCAACAGCGCGTGCGCCGGCAGCCCGCCCAGCAGCAGCTCCCCGCCGCCCCAGCCCGCCGCCACCGCGCGCCCCGCCGCCCCCGCCGCCCCCGCCGTCGCCTCCACCGCACGCCATGTCGCCACGTAACCCAGTAGCTCACCGTTCCAGCTATCTTGCTCGGGTGCCTGCCGGCCGTATTAGATATTATTAAAACCATACAAAAATGCTGTATTGTATGGAATCAGGCGTTACTTTGCGGAAATCCATAATAGCATTAAAATGTGAAAATTACTTTGCTAAAAACTCATTTTTCCACTCATTGTTGTCGGTGGTGGTGTGTTTGTTTCTTGCTTCTGCTTGAAAAAGTGGGAGGGAGGGCGGTGCATTAACTAACCGCATCGTGCTTGTGGGATTTTGGCGGAATTTAGCAAAATAATTTTCACATTTTAATGCTAAAAATGCTGTATAAATTCCACAAGCATGATACGCACCGACCACGACAGGAGTAGTTCCTCAGTGCTGGTGGCTCTCACGTGCAAGTTTTGCGGTGCACCCGTCGGTGCTGTGAACAAAAAGTAGGTATGATGTAGCGGAATGAAAGTAAAACCGGACCCGACAACTCTGGGCCCTTATCGTGGTTCTTTTTTTGAATAGTTTCAAAATTTTCTGCCACCTAGGGCCAGGCAGATCTTTCTAAACCGAGTTTAATTTGATTTAGGTCAAGGTTTTGACAGATAATGTATGGACGATCTGTCAAAATCTCCACTTAATTTAACTAAACTCCGTTTAGAAAAGTTTTGCAATCGGCCCTTAGTAATGGACTAGAAATGCAACAATACCAACAGTTACGGATTTTGACACTGTCAGTGTCACTGACAGTTGACACTGGCAAGCGACCATATCGCTACTTCTGATAATGTTGCATTTTTCATAATAAGGGCCCAGATTGTATGGGGGGGACCTTTAATCTATGTGATACGGGAGGATTCCCAGCAGTTTCGTGTGAGGTGTCGCGGCGGCACCAGCAACCAGTGGACGGTTGGAAGAGCATCGACAGCCCAGTGAGAAGTGAGTGTGGGTTCACGCTTGCATGCGGCAAAATATAACCTGTTCTGCGTCTGACATGTTGGCTACCAGACTGAGGTTTTGTCTGTGTATCAAACATACTTTTGCTAGCAGAGCGTGGTTTATTCTTGTATAAAACAGTGTGGTAGCTTCACCGCAGTGCGGGCGCGGCGGGCGCTCACCTTCCTCCAGCGTGTGCAGCAGGAGCGGCGGCGCGGGGGGGGAGGGGCCCACACGGTTGCCGCCCACCAGCCGCAGCGAGTACGCCGTGGCCGGCCGCAGCCCGCGCACTTCACCCGAAAGTGTTATCCAGCCATCGAGATCCACACTGCGCGGAGCAACATGTGATGATCAATGTGTTAGAATTTTGAACCAGTCAACATAACAAGAAATCACAAAATCAAGACCCACCCTGTATTTTCAACGGGTAGCGCGGTAAGGTTGAGGCTATAGGGCGCAGATGCACGTGCGTATAGCGGTGTCAGGCGCACGCTCCAATAATTTACGCGTTCGTTGTGTGCGCGCCAACGTATTCGAACCCAGCGCGCACCCACACCGTGCAGAGAAACATTGGAAGGGGCTTGTGGGGGCTCTGAATAAAACAATATTTTATCAATTACGCATGTTACCAACACTACTACTTAATAAAGAAAACGTCTTCACTTTGCCTCTGCCATACCTTCGACGTGCAAGAAGATGACAGCCTCACTCCGGCCGTAAGGGTTCTCAGCGAGGCAGTAGTACTGTCCGGCGTCGGCGGGCTCGGCGGCCGCTAGTCGGGCCTCACCGCGCAGCTCGGCGCCGGCACGCGCCTCGTGCAGCGCCCAGCGCGGGCCCGGCCCCTCGCCCACGGTCCCGCCCCCGCCCCCGCCCCGCGCCCAGCGCAGCCGCAGCGGCGGGTCCCCACGCGCCACGCACGCCAGCGCCGCCGCGGCCCCGCGCGCCACCGACACGTTGCGTGGCGCTACCGGACCAGCCAGCACCCGCGCTGGCTCTGTGGATTATGTTCTTTGTGATGGAGGTACGCAAGACACTATCTAATCAGCCCTTAAACAGAACGCGTTGCAGGACACAGGCCTCTTCGCGAGGCACCGAATGATTTTAAAAAATACATCGAAGAAGCCGAGTAATATGTGTATTAGAATGCTACTTATACATAAAGCAAACTTATTGTTAGTGAGTTACTTACTCGTTGGATCTAGTGCACTACATTTCAAAAATCATTGCAGCCACGAGCTTTACCTAGGCGTGATTGCACCGATGATAGGCAACTCACACACCGTGCACTTCGATGGTAATGTCCGCGACGAGCGGCGGGCCGACGCCGTTGTCGGCGCGGCACCGGTAGCGGCCGCGATGTCGCCCCCCGGCCGCCTCGCCTCGCAGCGCCCCCGCCTCCACCCGCAGCCCGACGCCCCACCCCGCTGCACCGATCTGCTCCCAATGCTCCTCGACTCCAGACTCTGTATAAAAAAACATTTCACAGTGAGAGAGAGAGAGAGAGAAACAATTTATTTAACGGCACAATACTCCAAACATCAACAAAACGATAACAAAAAACATAAAAAAAGACAAATTTAACAAAAACATAAAATAAAAATTGGATAGATTAGCACTAGAAAATTTTAAAATCATAATTCGAACATAAATAATATTATTAGTTTAAAGTATTGAGCCCCTAAAATGGAAATGACATATGTTGTAGCTAACACCGAGGTATCTAACCACAACACTGATATTCTGTCGAGACCGTGTTGCGAGTTAGTCGCGTGTTTGTGAAAATAAAAAGACAAAAATGATTAAAAACAAAAGAAAAAAAAGAAAAAATGCATGCCTAACAGTTGGTATGTAAAGTGTAGTGTGATGTAGTGTAACAAAGTGTGTGTGTGTGTGTGCAAATAAATAAATAACTGGGTGAAAATATGTGAAACAAACAAATAAAGTGTGAGGTGATTTGTATTTTGCCGGTGCGGTAGGCGCAGTCGCTGTTTCATCGAGGAATATCTACCTACTACAGACCACAGCTACAGACCAGTTATAAATGGACCAGCTCCGCTTGGAGGTACACATACATTGAAACCATATTTTGATTTTTGTTTTTGTATCAGGTATTCTTTATAGTTGTGCTTGAAAATTGTTTTATTTTTACTGTTGCGTAATGGCGGCGGTATATTGTTCCAGCATTTGGTTGCTGCGTACCTAAAGCTGCCACGAAAGGCCGCTGTCCTATGTTTCGGTACACTGAGCGGTGCAGAAACTGTTCTCACCCCTTCTGCTCGACGCGATTGTCTCCAGGTAAGTTTTTCGCACAGATAGCGTACAGAGGCCTGCACGTTTTTATGATTCCGAAAAATAATGTCGCTAAATGAAGATTTTGTCTCGCTTCCATTTTTATAATGTTCGCGCCGTTAAGGAAGGAAGTTACATGAGTGCGAGGCGGAATATGGAAACAGTAACGAGCACAGGCGTTCTGCACCCGTTGAATCAAATTTTGAGTCCGTTTTAGAAAACAGGGACCGTACATAGTGGCGCAGTAATTTAATTTAGACAAAACTAAGGTCTCACATAGCCTTATACGGAGCGTTCCACTAATATATCCTCGGATACGATAAAGTGTCTTCAGCCGATAAAAACTATTTCTAACCACTTCCTGGACATGGTGCTCAAAGTGTAATTCACCGTCCATTAAAACACCTAGATTACGTGCTTCCATAACACGTTCAATGTCGTTTCCATTTAATTGTATACGAATATTGCATTTTTCTAACTTGTCAATTTGATTTTGTGAACCTAATATCATATATTTGGACTTTTTCGGATTAAGTAAGAGGCAGTTTCTTTCGGCCCACAGGGCAACTCTTCCGAGGTCTTTGTTCAGACGAGATACGCACGCATCAGCCTCTGATGTAATTATTTTCGTATACAGTTGCAAATCATCTGCATATATGTGATAGTTGCAATTTTTAATGCAGTCTGTTATGTGTCTGTCTGTCTGTCTGGGATACAGGCGTGAGTTTATGTTATGTTATGTTCTGTTATATCTGATGTATAGATAATGAAAAGCAAAGGCCCTATAATAGAACTAATTCCGCGATCTACGGGTTTATCCTCGGATATTTTCGTACTACCGTCTGACTTATGTAGGATTACTCGCTGCCGACGATCTGTTAAGTAGCTTTTGAACCACATGACGCTGATAATTTTGACAATAGAAGATCCGTATTTATTGAGTCAAAAGCACGTGAAAAATCCAATAAAGTTAAAATGCTTCCACTTCCTGAGTCCTGAGCAAATAAAATATTATCTACGACGTCCAGTAGAGCAGTCCCTGTACTATGGCTTTTTCTGAAACCTGATTGGGTTTTTGGAAGGATACTGTTCTCCTCGCAGTAGCGGATCACCTGATCGTATACGACTTTTTCTAAAATTTTAGATACTATAGATAATAAGCTAATCGACCGGAGGTCAGATATTTCAGCAGGGTTGGATATTTTGGGAATCGGTCGAACAACAGCCGTCTTCCAGTAGTCAGGGAAAGTAGATGTTGTGATGGATCTGTTAATAATTTCGGTGATTGTGGTCAATGCAAATGGCAGTGTAGCAATGAGCATATCTAGGCTTATGCCATCGATACCGTGGGCATTTGAGGATAATGCTAAAATTGCCTTTGAAACTATTGAATCATTGACCGGTTTAAGAGTCAGACTTGCGTTATTGTGCCTATTTTGTGAATAATATGCCAAGATGGAAGAGTTGCAATTGTTGCTGCCGGGTATATTCAAAAAATTATAATTAATTTTTTGTGGTCTGGTGTAGCTTTTTTTTTAATTTAGATGTGGAAGAGCCATTTCTTTAATAGACTTCCATAACTTTTTAGGGTTATTTAGATTATTATTTACATAAGTCTCAAAAAAACAACGCTTTTCTTGATATAAACAGGCGTTTACCAAGTGCTTCATGTCTTTATATTCTAATTTATGCATGTCACATTTTGTTTTGAGGTATTTGGTGTGAGCCCTATCTCGTAACAGCATCATGTATTTGACGTTGCTAGTGAGCCAAGGCTTCTGTTTTTCCCTGATCACGATTGTTTTCAATGGCGCGTACGTATCAAAAATAGATGTCAATAGTTTGGTGAAGTCCTCTACGATTAAATTTACATTAGAAAAATTATTATATACTAGCTGTGCCCGCGACTCCGTTCGCGTACATTTCGATTTTTACGAAGCATTTGTATGGGGGCCACGTCTTATCATAACTGGAGCTAGAATTTAAATAGCCTATCCTGTGTCCCAGATGTCTATATGTTTTTATACCAAATTTCATCAAATTCGGATAATTGGTTTAAGAGTTATGGAGGAACATACATACATACACACATACAGAAAAAAATTCTAAAAATCGTGAAATTAGTTTCAGTATCATATATTGAGCCTATAAACACAATATCTCTGAAAACAAACTAACTTACTCCATGACCGACCCTTACAGATTTATTATTAGTATAGATAGATAGAAGATAGATTAGATTTACACAAAATTGTACGACAAACAGAAAAGACCAAATTAGGACTTTACAAAATTTTTTATGTTCGCCTCACTGCGCAAAATGTACCGGGGAGAATTATTTTCGGCGCGAGCATAGACACGCCCGTCCCGCGTCCAGACAAAGCGCCAGCGCGCCGCACGAGCAGCGTCGCGGGCCATGGCGAACAGCGCCCGGTTGGTCCGTGTGAGCCGCTCGTTGATGTAGAAGCGACGCGGCTCGTGCGGCGGCAGGCCGAGTTCGGCGGTAGTAGCCCCGCGGCGCACGCGCGCGCTCTTGAGCAGCTCGTCGCGGAGTGATCGCCGCTTCAGCCGCACCACGATGGGGCGAGGGGCCACTCGGACACCATCCACCACGCCGCGCCTCGGTCCGACTCGCGCCGCGCTGACGATTTCTCGCTCCTCTCGAGACATGCCCAGCTTGGCGGCCACTGTCACCACAATATGCCCCACTGACTCTCCGTCGTACTCTGGAACGCAAGTAATCTCGATGTCGTTGGTTAGGAGTTCCTGCTCCCGTTCGTTCAGCTGATTGCGGAGGTCGGATATGGCCTCCGACATTTGGGTCACGTCCGACGCGCCGACCTTGCGCTCGAGGGCAGAGAACCCCTCCCTCAGTTTGGCGTTCTCGCTGCGTAGCGTCGCCACTTCTTCACGGACGCTCTCCCGTAGTTTGGCTAATATTACATTAAATTCTGTAGTAATAGTCGTTCTAAAGTGGTCCAGCTTAGAGTCGAGAAGTTTGCCGAATTGATCAAAAGTGATGACCTGTGCTCCAGTGGCGGAAGCGGAGGAGGCTGGGCCGCAGACATTCTCCATCGGCGGCACGGGTGACATCTTCGCCAACTGAGCCTGTGACGTCGACGGTTCTAGTCGCGGCTCGAACTGCTTCCGAGTCGGAGTCTCGTCCCCTCTTCTGCGACTGTTTACGTTGTCGCAGCCTGGGGACTGCCACGCCTTTTTCTATGCCACGCCTTAGTGTTTCAGTGCTATGGCAGAACTTATGTATTGCAAAGCGATGATAGCAGGATTGTACAAGAGCGCCTACTGACCTAGTCGACGATACCAGGTGATATTGGGCGGCGGCTCCCCGTGCGCGTCGCAAGGCGCCAGCAGCGGCGCATCGAGCGGCAGGCGCAGGTCGGCGGGGCGGCGGCGCCAGGTCGGCGCGGCCAGCACGCGCAGCCGCGCCGTGTGGTTGGCGCGCGCGGCACGGTTGCTCACGGCGCACGTGTATTCCCCACTATGCAGCGCACGAAGCGCCGGGAACACCAGCAGAGAGAACTCGTTCAAGCTCTTCTCCTCGACCTGAAACCACAAACTTGCGTTCCTCACTCGCACCGCGAACGATCCGCACTCACACCGCAAACGCACGCACTTGCAGGTCGGGAGACAGCGGTGCGCCGTCTTTGAGCCAAGAGAAGTAGAGAGGTTTGTCGCCCGATGACACGCTGCATAAGGCTTGCGCCGTGCTGCCCTCTGTAAGCTCTGATGAAAACTGGAACGGAGCAATCTTGGGCGGATCTACAGGGAAAAAATACAATGATCAGTTTTTCCACTTAAATTAATCGTAATTTTTTAAAATAACTTTGATTCCAGAATTACTAGAACTAATTAATTAATTAATTTTCGTCGGCGATAGAATTCTCACTAGCGGGATTGGAATTGGAAGTCGTAGCTGCTGTTGTCACCATTCCCGTTACGTAAATCTATCGCCGTCATCTTATGTTTTCATCGTACTATCGTACCGTATGTACCTCAGGTATGTACCAACATATAATCGACTTAAATCATCGCGCACCAAGTAATCCCCGAACTAAACAGTAGTTTAAAGTAAAACAGAACTTATGAAATCTCCAAATATATTTTGAAACGGATTTGCGAGAACATTTCTTTATTATGTAGAACAAAACAAGTGGATGCATTACTCAGCAACTGTAGGTCGAGCTGGTCGCTGGCCGAGCTGCCGTCGGGCGCGGTGACATCACAGGTGTAGACGCCGGCGTCAGCCAGCAGCGCGGGCGCCAGCGTCAGTGCGCCCCCCCGCGCGCGCACCCGCCCCTCCGCACCGATCGCCTCGCCGCCGCCGCCCTGCCGACGCCACGTCACTGAACTGGAAAAAGTCACTCGCCCATTTACATTAAATCCATCAGCTTGTGTTGCGAACCTACGGCTGCTCAGATGTGCTAGTACAAGGGTTCAATTTGTCTTATCGAGATAGTGGAAGTAATATTGCTATATCAACTACGCGTGTTCTATGCGTGTCAAATTAAAGAACGCAGAACGGAAACTAAGTTCAATACTAATATATTTTGGATTCGGGGTAGTGTGCGATGCACCTCTATGGACCTGATTGGATATCCGGCGTAGGGACACAGCACGGTGACGTCAGTGCCGGCCAGCGCGCGGACGGCGCGCAGCGGCCGCACGGTCGGGGGACCTGTTAACGAGTGCCGGATAACAAAGCGTGTGAGAGCTAGTCGTCGTAAGCGAACTCACTATCTATATTTAACAACCACAGACAACATCACTGTCACTTCCGCAAAGGTCTGAATGCAGTTTGTTTATGAGTAAAATTTCCGTTTATTGTACCTAGAGCATCTTTTCTATCACAGTGAACTGTCATGTGCTGACAAGAATGGAAACTGATTTCTATTTGTTTCTATTGTGTGAGGTAAGGGACGTATCACGTCCCAGGTGGACATATTCTGTCATTGTACTGTGTTTTAAGTGAATAAATTATTTCCATTCAATTCAATACATACGTCGACCGCAAGGGGCAAGAAAAAAAGCAGCCGAAACCGACGTGCGCGCATGCAGCGAGAAATGAATGATGATGAAGCGAACAATGATTTGTCGTGGTCACAGCAAGTGGCAGCCCCTTTTCTCTGCTTACCCCTTTAGGGACACAGGAGTGAGAGTTGCGTATCTATAGTTCATTCAGCGTAGGTCTAAGTGTATTTTTTTTCAAACGCTATTACGAGGGGTGTTCAATAAGTAGTGAGAATAAGGTATAAACTCCTTGGATTGAGGAAAAGAAAATATTGGCAGGCATAGCCCACTTATTCGTCGACATAATAAAATAAAAAAAAAAGTATGATGCTCTTTGATTTTTTCAATCATAGAAGGTTCTTACTTATGTTCCGTCACAACGAGTAATCGAAAATGGAGAAAAAATCACAAAGCTGTTTGGAGCAGTTACAACAAGATCCTGACCATTTTTTGGCTCGATTTCCAACTAAAGGAATTTTAGGTCTAGAAAAAAGATATGCTAAGTGTATACAACTAAAAGGTTGAACAATAAAATAACATTTGATGTTAATTGTTCTGACTCATTGAACCCTCCTAGTCCAGTGAAAAATTATAATAGGGGTTTCTATTTCTTGAATTGATGAGATGATTGAATGACTTGGGTAGAACGAGCAAACAACTTGATAGACATTATTGCTTTAACGATTTCTATCATCGGTTGGTGTACGAGCAGAGGAGAGCGTGTGCAGCTCAACACTGTCGCACAGCAGATGTTGTACATTTTAGGGCGGCGATGGATGAAGAAAGTAGATGCTGATGTTTCAAGTCTTCATGGTGTTTGTTGAATACTGTGCATAGATACAGAAGCAAAAGCCGACTGTCTGGCGCAGGCAACAAGACCCGTGAGTTTGAACGTGCGCGGTGCACAGTAGGCAACACGGCGACCTAGAAAGGTGTACGGTGCCCGTACAGTTGGTTTACATGTAGACAAAGCTGAATAAAATTAATATCTGTGTGGAATAATGTAGATTCCATTATTTTTCCGCTTACTCAAATGCAGAAAAAACGCCTTAATAAATGAAATTCCATTGATCGCAGCTTTTTTGCTAAGTCGGTGTGCAACTCTGTAGTGTATTTGAAGGTATGGGATGGTGCAATGAGGTGGTCAGTGACCGTAGATGTTGAGCCGCGCGGCGTGCTCGGCGCTGCCCCAGGCGTTAGTGGCGCGGCACGCGAACAGCCCGCCGTCCGCCGCCGACACGTCCGCCGCCTGCAGCTGCGACACCACCTCGCCGCCTGCCAGCTGCACCGTCTCCACCCTGAACCTGCGAACGGATAGGCGCTCCGGCTATTTCAATTATAAACTAATCTAATCAAATACGTAATTGCAAGGCATTTGACACTTTGAAAATCTATTCTTACACACCTTATCGGTAGAACGAAAGGACAGATAGCCTAGGTTTTTTGCATTGGATTTGCTCGTTCCAATGCAATGAGAAAACGTGGAGAGGTTATATATAGTGGAAAGTACCCGAGCTCTTCTTCAGTACGTCGTTCTTGGTCTGCTTACGCTATACTATTGGTTCATTCCAGTACAAACGGGCTAAAATCAGGATAGACCTGTCAGCGGGCAGCGGGCGGGCATCCCGGGTCCAGGCGAACGTGGGCGGCGGGGCGGCGGCGGCGGCGCAACGTAGCAGCACGGCGCCGCCGCGCAGCGCCTGCTCGATGAACGTGTAGCTGAGCACGGGCGGCGCGCCTGCCGGACACACAACGCTGTACCTCTCTCTCCAGCAGAACACTGCTTCAAACAGTAAGCGCAAATACTGTAACTATCAGCTTACTTTATGCAAAATAATCGACCTGTATACTATAGAACTTTAGAGGAGTTTCCCTATTTCGCAATTAAATTTTTTTTTTCTTTTTATTTAGGTTGTTTACCTAAAGTACAGAAAGACAATGACATCATTATAACTTCTTAATGATGACCATTGTGGACAGCATAAAAAATAAAGTTCACAAATTGTATCAGCACGGTTTACGAAACACTGACGTTATTTAGTATGTAAAGAGTTTGTTAATTTTTTAAAGAAAACAATTTTCAGCAAAACAGTTTTGTCTCAATAATTTCTTAAACGAATTTTAGGAGAGAAAGAAAATATAATCAACGTCTCTAATATCATCATCAGCCCTCCCTCAAGGTTTTGGAAGCTTCCCGGTGTAGTGCCGGCCGCATCCAGTGACTCCCCGCCACCGTAACCAGGTCGTCAGACCATCTGGTGGGGGTGATCTGTGATATACTCATCATAAAAATGGGGAGCACGTCTGAAAAAAGAGTTTTTGGTATAATTGGTACCAGAATCGGGTATATGAAAAGTTTGTATGTAGCGTTTTTTTTTATTAAGAGATTTTTTCTAAAATGGTTGCTGTATCGATTTGATTATTTGTAATTTTTATAGAGAAAAGAATATGAATATCTCTAGGGAAGATAGACCATGCCGCTCTGCAGCAGTTTTCTAATTTGTGAAATAAAATAATAGAAAATCGCTAAGGATTTAAGAAATTTGTTTTGTATCCTTTCTATACGTGATATATGGACAACGTACTGCGGACTTTTACTGTTGAGTATGAAATCACAGTTCTCTAACGCTCGGTGCTACTGAAGATATATGATTCTTTGATGATATTTATTTCATAGTCCCTCATGTAAGTACCAAGTACCTCCAATCACCTTAAGAATAGTGGCTCAAGCCGCCTGAGTACAAGAACATACATACATAAATTCACGCCTGTATCCCAGAGGGGTAGGTAGAGACCAGGGACTGCCACGATCCTGATAGAATACTTTTGCTTCCTCAACATTCATTAGTCGTTGCGTGCACGCACACCGGTTTCGGGTACTTTTTATCTTGCCCTTTGCTTCAGTACAAGAACTAAATTGATAAATTCACCCCTGTATTCTGAAGGGTTGGAGTAACTGGTTGGCCTATTAAATCAACACTCCTTTAAAAACCTATTTAAAGGCTAAAAATTCCACCCATGGACCCGAGGTCGCGGGTTCAACACTCCTACATTAGCTAAGCACGCGTTATTTACGTATGTCAACTACGTAGAAAGCAAAGCATGAAGACTCACCGGGTTGATCGGGCTGGCCGGCCTGCCGAGGAGGGTGCGACGCTGCTGCCACGTGCGGATGGCCACATGGGATATCAAAATATTAGTAAAGATGTCTGTTTGTTGCTTGCGTGTGAAAGCATACGTATTGAAATGTAGTAATAACTAATGAAGTTAGCCGGTGGATTTACGGCGCGAGATTAACGCGGGCGCATGTCGGGGCTAATTCCTTGTCTCGAGATAATAAGGCTCCTGTATCTCCACGGACCATTTATCAGCGTCGCTTCGTGAAATACGGCCTTCCCCGCACCCCGCGCCCCGCACTCAGCGCCCCGCACCCCGCGAGCTCACAAATGAGATATCGCGTTAATTAACAGACTCGTCGCGCGGACACGGGCGGAGTGCGGGCCACGTCCGGGGGAAGTGCGCAGGAACTTGACGTCGTCGCTGTATGACAACACTATTCATTTGTTCATTTAGCTATTTTGCGTTTTGTTCACAATTTTTTTTTCCCTAAGAACAGTCGATAACCTAAGTGTTTTGTCTGAAGTCTGAACTGACTATGAAGGTAAATGTATGAATGGAATATCGAAACGTTTTTGTTCTTCTTTCCAACAAACAACCGACCTAACAAAACAAATAGGTACCTAGGTAACAGTTTTCTGAAGTTCCAGAGAAAATGGAGCGAAACTGTATGCGACAGTTACATGTGTATTTGTTCATTGGGCTGTCTTTAAACTCAATGCAAAACTGCTTTATGTAATTATATGTCGTAATTATATTCACAGTCGCAGCCTCAACCCCAATGAGCGCAGCAGCCCGCGCCCGTGGCCTCCGGGGCCTCTACCAGCGGTCGCCACCCCGACCCAGGGGAAGAAGGCGAAGCGAGGGAGAGCCCCTGAAACCCAAGACGGGAAGGACAAGGTCCTCGCGAGGGCCATCAAGATCCTCCAAGAGGTCTTGGTGGCCATCCAGGATGGCCACAACCCCGTCCCCATCATCCTCAGAGGGATGGCAGACCTCTGCGCTTAAGGCGCGGGGGCCCTCCAGGGACGAGGACGGGGACGAGACGAGAAGCCGGGCTGCCGCGGATGCTGCTCTCCGAGTGACGTCACCGCGGCCGCCACCCCCCTCAGACCTTCTACCCTGGCGCCGCCGGCTGATGGGCGCCCGCTGGCCCGCTCCCTGGGGCCGCCAGTCGGGCTCGACCTCGCCGGCGGCGTGAAGATGACCTAGACGTGACACCGAAGAGTCGTCGGCTGAGCATCGCCTGCTGGGCTTCTCCCAACGGAGTCCCACCCGGCAGTGCTTGATCTCGCCGGCGACGGAAGATCTTCGAGGACCCCGGACCCGACCACCGGAGCCGAGCTCCACCGCCCAGGACCCGTCCGTCTCAACGGACGGCGACGCTCCCGCGCATATGGGCCAACGCCCGGAAGCCGCCTTCCCGCCTCGCCCTTCGGGCGAGTCGAGAAGACAACCTCTGCTTTCGTCGCTCCTTCCGCTGCGGCACAAAACCTCACCACCAGACTTTCTTCGTCGTTTTTAGGGATTCGCACTCAAAGGGTGCCAGCGTTACCCTATAAGCTGTCTGTTTTATTTGAAAGACTTTCACTCTTGAACCGTAATAGGTAATTACTTGATAGTTTTTTGTATTATGACATCTTTTATAATAGCGGATTGACCAACAAATTAATACAAAGTAAAATATAGGGCGATCCCACATAAGATGCAAATTTTGCTTCATCGCAAAAACGCTAAAACACACAAGTATCAAAAATGGTTTGATGATAGTGCAGTCAGTCTCTAACAAATAATAAAATAAAACCCGGCCAAGTGCGAGTCGGACTCGCGCACGACGAGTCCTGTACCATTATCTATACAATATTAGACACAAAGATCGAGAAAAAATGGCAAAAAATCACGTTTGCTGTATGAGAGCCCACCTTAAATATTTATTCAATTTATTTATTAATTTTTAAAGCGAATGTAGAACAAAATTTTTTGTGATTACCTATTTTAAGCGTCTACCTGTTACCGTTATTAATATTGAGCAAAAAACGGCAAAAAATTACTTTTGTTGTATGGGAGCCCCCCTTAAATATCTATTTTATTTTAATTATTAATTTTTGAAACGAATATAACACTTGTAAAAATAGGAGTCCCGCAGAGATCTATCTTAGGGCCGCTCCTTTTCCTAGTCTATATAAATGATTTACCGTTTATGGTACAAAAAATTTCTGAAATAGTGTTATTTGCTGATGACACGTCACTTATTTTTAAAATAAGGAGACAAGAAAATAATCATGACGATGCAAGTAATGCTCTCTCGCAAGTACTAGATTGGTTCACAGCAAATAATCTGCTGCTGGTCTCTCGCTTCCTACCTACCCGCTGGGATGGTATATAGGTGCTGGGCAAGCCTACTTCATCTAAAAAACAACGTCCCAGGCTCTGCAGCGTCCGAGCGCTCCCTTCACCCATTTAGTGTGAGTGAAGGTGCCACTGGACGCTGTATAAATCATCTCATTATTTAGATGCAAAGGCTAAAGTCTGTACAGTCATTTGTGGTTTGTATATTGTTGCTGACGTTACTGACGACGTGATTGCACATTAATAACTATAGCACACATTTTATAGCTGACAAGAACTCAATCTGCAGGTTTGCTAAAGGTCATTCGAATGGTGGCGTGGTGGCCGGGTCACCTATCTCCCTCTAAAATGGCTGAGACTGGTGATGGCTGACCCCTGCGTTATGCTCGTGAACGGGTGCTGTTCGTGTGTCTGGCCACAGCATTAATGTTTTTCCTACTTTTGTAAGAAGTGTTATTTTGGCTTTTAAAGTTATTGGTGGCTATCACGGAATCATATCATATAGGCTTTGATGTATAAGTTTAAGATGATTTGAGAAAAGATGGTCAGAGTGGAGTTTTTTTTCCCGCTGCCTTTTTCTCCACTACAAATACGGCCCGAAGGCAGCGGCTAACATAGTAACGTAGTACATTGACATTCAGCAAACAGAATGTAAATTCTTTACGTTGAAATAAATTATTGATTTCTGATTTCTGGTTAATATGGGTGCTGCAACCTGAAATAAATTAATCCAATTTTTATTAATTCGATTGAAAACTGTTATTTGCATTATACGTTATTTCAATAACTCGTTTAATGTGACTCTCATCTTGTCACGTTATCGTTTCATTCCGTTATCGGTGAACGTGAACGATCGCGGCAGCCCCCGACGCCGACAGCATCGCTCCACTCTACCCCCGCACGGCCTAATTGAGCGGAAACCAAATACCTACTACACCCTAATAAAACTGATTTCATTGTTATCTCAGTTATATTATAATTTGTTCTAGTTAAGATTTAAAACACAATGAGGTGCGTGGTGTGAAGATAATAAAAGAACAAGTATATACTGACCGTGGCTTTGTAGTTTGTCGACGCTGCATAAAACAAATAGATTTCTCTTTAAAATAGTAGTTAATATAGTTAAGAAAACAAAATACTGTTTAAGGAGGCTTAATAGACATACACAAACAAAAACATAATTGGGAACTTGAAAAAAATGTCTTAATTTGAATGTTGGTAGTTGAAATAAGAGTACTTTTTCCATCATAGCTAATGTCAAACTAGCCTAATTTGGAAGAAGTTTGGCAAACCACATCACAAAAAATCATAGTTCTTTGCGGAGCCGGTGACCTGTTTTACAATATAGTAGATTATGTACTAAGGGAATAAAACCATGTATTATGTCATGGGCGGCATATTGAACCCTGAGCGGAGCGAAGGACTCCGAGTTAACTCGCGAGCGCAGCGAGGGAGTTAAATTTTAACTCCTGAGCGAAGCGAGGGAGTTATGTAGAGTCCTGAGTGAAGCGAGGGGTTCATACCGCCCGAGACTAAGACATGTTTTATTCCAGAGGTGAATACTCTACTTTTCACACCATCTGGGAGACAATAAAAAGACAGGGCTGCATAAGTTGAAAATATGTATTAAAACCTGAAATTAAATATAAAGTCCACACTCTTTTACGGCTTAGCAACTTAAATTGAATATAACTTTTAAATTCGTATTTGCAATTCGCGCCTTTTTTTCTTTTTTTTGTTGGTGTTTCGCGCGGTCACAGGACACAGTATTTCAGAAAAAAAAGAAAAAAAAGAGGTGAGTTTCGAACAACAATTCGAATTTCGAATTGCAATGCGGGGCTTCTCCATAGTTTTCATGCGAATTTTGACATTCTAAATTCAAATCACTTTATTCCCTAGGGAAATTCTTCATTATTATTGCCCTCGAGAGACAAGGCCATGCTTTACGATGATATTTGACGGTACGTAATAAGGCATTGTCGAGCAGGAGGTGTGAAAAAGTGTTTTCGTTTCTTTCATCAGCAGCGGCGGCTGTAGTATGCAGCGCGAGCGCCACCCACGGGACAGCCCTATTACTTCTACCAGCTAATTAGAGTAACGAAATTATTATGTGTTCCGTCCCGGACACCTGCGTGTTCTGTGTGAGTATTCTTGTCCAGAATGGCTCCACTTTTATAGCAGAAATTGGCTACGGGCTGTGTAATTGCCTATTGTGAATGACTTATCATTTGGCTCAGCAATACCTGCGTTGCTCCCGCTGTCCCGCGCCCGGCTCCGCGCCCGCTGCACGACAAACAACAGTTTCAGTTAATACTCGGGGACAGAGTCAGACCCGGTTAGTGAGCTAGGTAGATAGATACATTATTTAAATTTATTAAACACACTGTACTCAAAAAACCTAAGAGGTCATCATCATCATCCACTTGACGCCCACTGCAGGGCACAGGCCTCCCTCATGGTTTTCATAACCATAAGGGGTTTTGCCATAATTGCTACGGTTGGCAGGCGGGTTGGCGATCGCAGTATGGGGTTGTAATCTCAGGTAGACGCTGCTGCCCGTCTCCTGGTAATTTATTTCCTTAGTCGCCTTCTACGACATCCACGGAAGGAAATGGAGTGACGCTATTCTTAATCCGGCGCCACATGGTACCTAAGAGGTACCAAACATAAATTGTTGCTCTGTGATATATAAAAAACGCCACCAACGCTACTGATGTTGTCTTCGCCTGATGAACGATATATCTAACCGTTCAGTTGCTGAGATATCATTGCATTTTATCTGGGTCAAAAAAAGAATAAAAGTCTAAGCGTATTGGTTATGAACAACGCTCTGTTCTGTGCTCACGAGCCCCTTTGTGGCCTCGAGTGGCTTTAAACATTACACCGGTTCAGAAGTTTCTAACAAAAACTCGCGTTGAGCCACTTAAAAGTTGCGATGACCGCCCCACACCCCGCGCCTCACCTGCCCCGTGACCCCCGTTACGCCTGCACTTGGGATTCATCGCAAAAAGACAGAAAGTCCAAGTGAAATAGACAAAAGTTATGTACCCTTCACGTATTATGTAGAATGTAGATGTTCCTAGATAACGAAGCAGCCCAGACCACCCTGTCTGACTGAAATACGCATTCAACTGAAACAAGTCTTCTGTATCTTGCAATGTTTAGCTTGGACACAAAACTTTTGTAAAATAAAGAGTCTGGATCGTCCTCAGACGTGTAATTTTATAAAGTTGGCGGCGCGCGTTATGCCTTTCCCAACGAGTTGAGCCCAACTCTGTACAATTATTTACGCCTAAGAACAAAGAGACAGATGCGGCTGAAGAGTGTTGACCGAACATTTCTCGGTACAATAGAAACTGCAATAACAACACAAACAGAATTCACGACGTACATACATTTATTGTATTGGTCCCAAGCAATTGACTGTAAACGTTAGTGTGTTTCAGTAATCTGCTCTACCAATATTATATTGGTATTGTTGTTGAACGGCGATGGCAAGCCCGAAGGCTACATGTTTATACATGTCATGTAGAAGGTGTTCGTTGAACTATTGCTACCAACCTTGCAACAGCAGTGCACACACGGCAAGCGCGCGCCACATCGTTGCTTGTCTGATGCCTTCTTCGTTGCCTTCGTTGCGTTATTCCCTGCTATCCGTGGCTTATTCCCGCTTTCAGTGCCTTGTTACTTGCTGCCTGTGCCCTGTTCCTCACTGTCTGTGCCTTCTTACTAGCCGCTTGTGCCCTGTTCCTCGCTGTCGGAGCCTTGTCTCTGCTGCCTGTGCTTCGCTCTCTGGCTGTGCCCTATTCCAAACAGTTAATTATCTTTTCCTCTCTGCTTGGGAACTATTTCCTGCCGATTGTGGCCTGTGCTCGTTGTTTGCGGCCTTTGCACCGCAATTTATCTCGTATTTGTGTCTATTTGGGCACAAACTGTGAACTGAAGCCCTATTGACTACGTCCTGTGGCTTGTGCTCTACTGTGGACAAAAACTAAAATTGTTAGTACCTAACTCCTTTAGCCTATTAATTCCCTTAGGTTTTCAATAGTGACTATAAGTTATTCTTCAGATTTGAATAATTAAGATCAATAAAAAATACGATAAGCCAATGGCAAATAATAATATTTCGATCAATCAACAATACACACTCAAGAGCAAACATACTCGATATTGATATGCATTCAGTGTTTGCTGAGCGACATTATTAAATCTTTATGGGCTTTGTAAGCGTTTCTGCATGAATTCTCCAAGGCGATGTCTTTGAGGTCTCAATATTAATGCAATTACTCGCAGAAACGGCGTATGTGGTGAGCCGGCCGGCGGCGGCGCGCGGCCGATATTTGTCGAGCGAGGGCTCTACACGATCCAATTACGTCATTTATCTGGTGAAGGGCCAGTTAAGCTCAGCAGCCCGCCGCCGAGTGCGGCTGCTATACAACTTTACCTAGGATATCACGGTATGCACTGCAATACAGCTAACTCAAATATGTGTTGATGCGGGAGATTCTTAAAATAATTCTAGTAGAATCAAATTACGATATACAGGTACATTATCTGTATCGGCACTTATCGACAGAAATATTTATCTACTTATTATATAATAAAACAAGTAAATAAAATTAAATCGGTACAAGATACCGATGTGGACGCATCTGTTTGGTAGTTATAAGTGAAATGATACATATAAAAGTGGTTGTCTTTCTCTGATCAAAAAGGTGTACATAAGAGTCCAGAAGTTAAAGTGATTGTTTTTAAACCATATAAATACCTACTTACAAAAAATATGAATAAACATCAAAATCCGTATTACTGGTTTCGTAAAACTCATCCAAGAGTTCGCAACTATATTCAATCATAACTGGTATTCCAACAAGCATCCAATACTGCAAACACATTGTCTGCGATCACAGCACACTGAGTGTCACAACATGTGACGAGCAAGTTGCCGCGTCGCGCGGAGTCGGCGGCGGAGGCGGCGTGGTGCCGCGGCGGTCGGCGGGCGCGGACTGCCGTGCCGCACGCCGCCTGCTGCCGCTCGCCGCCGCTCGCCGCACGTCGCTTGCCGGTACAGCCGACAGCACATCAAACTTTACTCTCGTGCGTAGAGTGCACGTTACCGTCAGTTACATTACCGAGCGACATTGCAACAAAAGTGAAAAGCCTCCCGTGCTGTCGACTGTAATTAAGTATTCATCAAAACTACCGCCGATTTCTCATAAATTAATAAATGTAACAGTTGACAGCTGGGGATGGTTTTTTTATAAAATTTGGCCAGCTGACAGAACGGCTAACATTAAGTACATAAAAAGATTTTTACTGTAGGTGCGAGAAATCGATGGTCAGAGTGCCATCTCCTCTCGCTCGGGTAAGGTTGTTAATGTTACAGAATATGGTTAGGAAGATGATTCCATAAACTTTTGCCAATTTATTGTTACTTACGTAACCGAATCTCAACCCCTCATCAAATCGGCGATTGGCGTTTCATCGGTTTCATTGAAAGGTGTGTGGTGCTAGTTCGTATCGTACATAATAATATTATGTAGTAATAATTTCTATTATCCCCCCCCCACTAAGTCTAAGTTAATGTATTTCCCTAGGTTTACGTAAGGTTATTATTGTATTTAATCTTCTTCTTGCACTACCCGTCGCCAGTCTCTTCAAAACCAAAGGTTTGCTGGAAGAGAATGGTTCTTGCATTAAGCACGCCCTTGTACACTTACAATGTAATTAGTGCAATAAAGAATTAAAATAAATAAATAATGTTTCGCTTAGATAAATGCTGTATTTATCTAACCTGCTTTTGAATAGATGGAGTATGTTGGGCATAAGTAGGAATGCTAATAGCCGCCTCGGTCCTTTCCCAGTGTCGTCCAGTCCTTCCGGCCGCGTTCATTATATCAGCGAGCCATCGGCTCTGCGGTCTGCCTACCGGTCGCAGATCCAGCCCAACATTCGTCTCCTCTGCAATCGCCTGACCGCCTCACCGAAAGCCTATGTATTTAATAATTTTGTTTGGTACCTATTAATATATTTTTATTTTTTAACGGAAGTCTCTTAAATAAAATAGTAACATTAATTTATTTCGTTTTTGCACTTTATTTAGATACAAATCGTTGGAACAAAATAACTGTGCAAGAAAGCCCCACTCTTCAAATATCTTCCACGTTAATAAATTGCTTTGAGCTTTTCCTATTCAATCCGTCCAAGATACTGTATACCGACCGACAGTGTGTTTGGCATAAGTTGTACAAACTGTCAAATTGTAACTATCAGTCGATGGATCGTTTGTATGAAATAACCGACCCGATTAGATTAGATTTAATGAATAACATCCAGACAACACAATCAATCACAATCAGACCACTGTGCCCCAAGATACAATTTAATTTAGTTTGGGGCTCAGAGTTACTTTATGTTGTTACTTTTTGTTCAGCTCATTAAACATTTGTTTTGTTTTATTTATTTATTAATTTATTTTATTTGTGGTCCTAAATTGAAATACCTTGTGCTATGGTAACAAGACAAGAGCACCACAAACATGGAAAAACATCCAGACTCAGGTCATTTGTACAAAGCTAAGCACGGCTATAATAATAAGTTATTATCAGCAAAGAAGCCAGTTCTGTCTACACTTCTGATACAATAAAATCATCATGCTTGCACACAGTCTTTGCTTGCGCTTCAAAGTTTATCTTCAGCTTGTACAACCATCACCTTTTTACGTCAACCTATATACGTGTGTAAGGTACACACGTATATAGGTTGACGTTGTAGAGTTACAGTTACTTACAGGCGATTTTGCAATAGATATGTAAACAATACCTGTCTGCTGTCTTATTTTACTACCTCAGACTATTTTCATATTCTTCGTACGATATCATAATATATAATTATAATAAATACCTAATTATTGTTTTGGTGTATCACTGACCAACAAGTGAAAACTTTACGTTGTCATGAATTTATCCTTCATTCATCCGCTGAACAAATTTTATAAGGTCGGCAAGCGGCGCGCCGTGCACGGCATACGGGGTGGCCGGAGTAGAGGTCGCCGGCCGGCCGGCCGGGCTGCGACACAAGTAGAGGTCGCCGGCCGGCCGGCCAGGCCGCGACTCAAAACGCATCTCACGAAATTGTCTCGAGTAGGGTGCGCGGAAAGAAGGTGCAGAGCGGGCGGGGAGGCACTTCGATTGTTCAATGCAGGTAGGTACTCGGAAATGAGACAAGCGCAATCAATCTCAGACTGCGCGCCGCAGAACTGCAAATGCAGATTTTGATTACGAGTATCTAGTAACGTACTTTAATTCGCATACTCGTACAAAGTGGATTGCTGCAATAGGCCCTTGCCAATCTTTGTTTACAACTGTACCACGGGTCAGCCATCCCACCATCTGGTCTAACGACCTGGTTACGGTGACAAGGAGTCGCTGGGTGCTGACGGCACAGGACCTGGAAACTTGGAAAAACATGAGGGAGGCATGTCCTGAACTGCGTCAAATGGCTGATGATGATGAAAGCTATATTAAATTTGTTGTTTGCATGTTAGCATATCAGCCCGTCAGCTAGGCGGCTCGTGGGCTCATCAGCTCACTTCAGTCGTCTCTCTGCTCTCGGACGAGATTGCGCGGCGGGGCGATGGCGTGGGTGGTCGGGAGGGGGTGGTGGAAATTAAAAGGCACGTCTTATCTTACAGAGGACGTCTCATTTTCACGCTGCGATAGTTTTGTTATGCGAGCCCCGCGGCGGCGCACCCCTACCCCGCGCGCCCGCGCCCCACCCCGCTTACGCCTAGCTTCACACTCAATTCAGCCGAGTTTCATCAGTGAAAACTGCATAAAAACGCGGACAAACTAGAATGTTTGTTTATGTTTGCAAAGGATCCCGGTGAATGCCGCGCCGGCTCGGCAGCGCGCTGCACGGATGAATGGCCGCCGCCGCGCTGTGTATTCTTCTTTATTCGTGTCTTATTCACTTACAGTACTCCGACTAACTGCTAGTGCCAGCTTTAGAATTGCAATGAATGTCTAGTTGCCGAGTAGGGCCGGCGGACAAAAGAAGATAATTATTTTATCCCAGGACAAGTGGAGTTTGTTTCAGAAAGTGCCGAGCTTGTATATTAATATAAGGATTTTAGCAAAAAGAAATTGTAAGATGCCCGCAGACGCAATGCTCGTAAATATGCCTGCATTCACATTTATCCCGTTTTATGACTTTCTGCCGGTTGCCAATCCAGCTCCAATAGGGAAATTATACAAATGACTTTATAGCGGCGAGTGGTGACGTCGTGGACTGCACTTTTTTTGCAGTATACAACATATTCTCCCTGATCACGATGTGAAACCGATCAACTACTGCATTTCGAAGATATGTTGTTATCTGATATTTCATGCCTAACAAACAATGTTGATATATTGCTATAACTACTGTTAAACTTACGAACTACTTGCCCCCGCACCGATCCTCGCATCGCCCCTCTGTTATCTCGTTGTTTCCTGCATTCGCTGCACCGGATATCTGAGCTTCGCCACTAGAACACTCTCTATAATATGGTGTATTTACGTGGCTGCAATAAGGCACCTAACGACTACCAGTATATAAATATAATGTTATTTCTAAGACGTACAAAATAACGAGCAAAAATCGAAGGCTATCGTCACAGGAAACGGGTCTATCGTCTCAAAGCGTTTCCGGCAAGCCGGCAGCGCGGTGCAGTGTAGAGACGGCGGCAGCGCTGGCACGCACACCGGCGCAGGCTGCGTGTGTACGCGCGTATCTGTGCGTGCCCGGCCGCGGCTGACACCGCGCGCGCACTGTGCCGCCGCCGCACATTCGCGGATCTGAGCGCACATTCGCGGATCTGAGCGAGCATCACGTATCCGTTTTCACGGTCGAGTGCGGCCGGACTCGGTTGATGTTCGCCTCCAGTTGATACGACACATTTGTTCCTGCGCCTCATCTAGTCTCTATGCGCTATACGGATAAAGATGATTTAACGATGTCTCTACGTAGATCGCAAGTTTGATGAGATTTATGGTGGCTGTTACGGTTTCTAATACACTAAACCCGATGATTTATCTAGCGTTAGGTAGGTAATTCAATTTCAAGGTCTAAAAAAACCACGCAATATGATTCACAAACAGATGGATCGTGGTAGATGGAATCCTGTAGAGTCGCAGCCGCCAAGTGCCTATAAAAAATTAAATAGTTGGTGCCGGCAGTAGCGGCGGTGGCGGGACGGCGGCGGGGCGGCGGCGGGGCGGCGGCGGGACGGCGGCGGGACAGCGGCGGGGCGGGTGGCCGCTCACCTAGTTTGCTTCTGATTGCTAAGCGTGTGTTTGTTTTGGTTCATTTGGTTTATTTATCCTCCCTCGCATGTTTGTTTAAAGCTAGTGTGTTGAGCTCTGTAGGTAGGTGCTTTACAGAAGATACGTGAAATAACCTCTTTGTGGTAACACACCCTATTGTGTCACGTCAAACCGGTCTCCTTTGGCGAAAGCAATCGATTCCTGTAGACAGCATTCGCTCTCGCCTTTATCTCGCTGCTGTGTAGAGACGCAGTGACCGCACGATGCGGCGCGACACACGAGCGACAAAACGTGATTGGAACCAATCCCCATTTCAAAATTGATACAATCTCGCGAGTGCGCACGGTCGCATAAATCTGCCATCGATTAGCTTATTGCTTCAATATTTTTCACCCAAGTCCAGCACGTCGGAGATGCAATATCATATCGGGACAAATAGATTTACGTCTCTGAAATGAAAATTGTCGGTCGGCGATGTGACTCGGCAGACAGCTCGGATCACGACTTTCGTCATTTCGCCAACAGTGTCATTGTAGAAGCAGAGTAATTTTCGAGTAATTTTATGCGAAGGTCAACATAAAAAGTATGCGAAACCGGTGTCCTTTCATGCCGATGAATGAGTGAAGTGAAATAGGTATGTCAGGATCATGACAACTGGCAAACCCTGCTCTCTGCTTACCGCTCCAGGATACAGACAGGAGTTTATATGAGTGAGTGTGTGTGTGTGTGTGTGTGTATTTTTCATAATTATAATGATTAACGTTTATGCGTTGTAATCCATAAAAGCAAAATGAAAGCAGTGGAAAGTGAAGACATATGTACCGCCGCCGCCGCGCGCCGCCATTAGTTAATTGCTCGGATGAGCGGCGCGCGGTTTGTGCAGGCGCGTGGCGCATCACGTCACACGTCAGCAAGCCCCTAGTTCCTTAATTCTTTATACGAGCATGGCAAATACCAAGATAATGTAAAAGGAATAAATCAACGATGTCACAGTCCACGGGTGTAGGACTAAACGGGTAACGGACTTGGTGCAATACTGGCTCTCGGTAAGGGAAACCATACCAAGAAGATCAAAAGAAAAATAAAGAGGGAATTACATTTATCACCTTGAATGCGTTCAGAAAGTTGGCCACGTGAAATAAGTTATTCATATTGACATATAGAATGTATTAATTTTTCGAGAAGATATACTTACGAGCGACAAAACAAAACATGTCGCGAGAGTCACTGTACCTGTACGGTTATGTAGATCAAACACACAGTTTACCCCTTCTGTACGCTTGGAAGATCTAGACAATCACGTAGACTAGATCTAGCATAGATCTAGGACGTAGCATATGTAAGCATATGCTACGTCCTAGATCTATGCTACGTCGTAGGCATTTGGCTACAGCGTGGAACATACCTGTGGCTATACTTTGTAGACATTTGCTGCGCCGTAAGTACCTATATAGAGTAGAATAGAATAGAATAGAATAGAATAGAATAGAATAGAATAGAATAGAATAGAATAGAACTTTATTATCAACAAGATTCACAATCATTATAAAAATATAAATTATTTAAATATTTATATTTAAACCAGTAATATTTAAACTTTTATAGACGATCCGTCCGTTCATCTTAGATATAATGTTATAATGTTTGTTTTTATAATGTTTACCGGCGACCCCCACACTAGACTATAATCAGATTAAAATTACCATCATTTTTTTTTTGCTGGGTAATCAGGACGGATTGAAATTAAATCGAATTGAAAACCATTAAAAGACACAGTTGCTCACCAAATTTCTAGAAAAACTCCAGTATATATGCATGCTTCTTAAATCTTTCTAAGTCGATCAATTGATTACTCCACAGTGCAATTTTTTTGATTACTCCACAGTGAATTGCTTAAAGTCAGATCACAGTGGTCAAATTGTAAATTTTGAAATAGATTCAGAAAAATCTGAGCAAGTTATTCTATGCAGGCCCATTAGTAAAAAACTAGAATCATTTAAATTACATCTTCAAAGTAGCTTAACTGCTCATAAAGGTAAAACCCTAAATGCTAACGCCCATTACAAAGACTTCTTTAGAGTCGTTTCAGTTAATTTTGAAAATGTTTTTAAATTAAGAGAATTACCTAGCAATGAAAATAAAGTAAGGTTTAATGAATGGGCCACTGCGGGCATCCGAAAAAGTAGAAACATACTGTATGCATTGTATGAGAAAAAAACATACACATATGACCACAGTTTTATAGAGTATGTTAAACTATATTCTAAATTATTCAGGGCCGTCTGCCACAAAGCTAAAGAAACAAATCCTCCAGTCTTCAAATAAATCTAAAACAATCTGGACTATTATAAATAGGGAAACTGGTAAAGCCAAATCAGGAGATCGCGAATTTTCTCTAAAGATAGATGATAAAGTAATAACATCAAATGAGGACATTGCTGCGGCCTTTGAACAATTCTTTACAAATGTTCCAATTGAAACTACGGCTCCTTTAGACTCGTCTCCTGATCTTGCTGCAAGTTTATTAAAAGACAATGTCCCCTCGTGCGATTACGAGTTTTCGTTCGACTTCATTAATCCCCATAGCGTAATTAAAGCGTTTAAACTATTAAATCTTAAAAAAACGGAAGATTTGTGGGGAATGTCAGTAATCATAGTTAGTTCAGTAATAGATGTCCTCGCTTCTCATTTAGCAAAAATTTTTAACAAATGTATAGGTGAGGGTACATTCCCTGACCTAATGAAATACAGTAGGCTCTTTCCGTTGTTTAAAAGTGGCGATAGGCATGATCCCACAAATTTCAGACCAGTCTCGATCCTACCCGTATTGAGCAAAATATTCAAAAAGATTGTTTTAGTTCAACTACTTACGCACTTTAATAATTATCAACTTCTCCATAACCAGCAGTTCGGTTTCACGCAGGGACGGTCGACGACGGACGCTGGTGTCTTGCTAGTTAAACATATTTATAGTGCATGAGAGGATCGTAGGGATGCTATAGGTATTTTTTGTGACTTGTCAAAGGCATTTGATTGCGTGGACCACGAGACACTTTTGCTAAAACTAGAGCATTACGGAGTAAAGGGGAAAGGTTTAGAACTGATGAGATCTTATCTAAAAGGAAGGGTTCAAAAAGCGGACATAAATCGTATAAAATCCACAGGTTCACAAATAAAAATGGGAGTACCACAGGATCAATTTTGGGGCCGTTCCTTTTCCTTGTATACGTAAATGATTTGCCGTTTATGGTACAAAACATGTCCGAGATAGTATTATTTGCAGATGACACGTCACTTATTTTTAAAATTAAGAGACAAGAAAATAATCTTGACGATGCAAATGATGCTCTCTCGCGTGTGTTGGATTGGTTCACGGCAGATAATCTGCTTCTAAATTCCAAAAAGACAAAAAGTATAAAGTTTACCTTACCAAACGTAAGATTAGTTGAAAACAACATTGTACTCGGAAAAGAAAAACTAGAATTTGTAGAAGATACCGTTTTTCTAGGCATCACAATCGATTCAAAATTGCAATGGGGTCCTCATATTGTAAAACTAGCACACAGGCTTAGTTCTGCAGCATATGCAGTCAAAAGAATTAGAGAGCTCACTGACGTTGCAACTGTTAGGCTTGTTTATTTTAGTTACATCCATAGTATTATGTCCTACGGCATACTACTGTAGGGTCGGGCAGCAGACATTGAGACGATCTTCATCTTACAGAAGAGAGCCATCCGATTTATTTACAAGTTAGGTAGTAGGGATTCGATAAGAGATTTCTTCAAAGAAACCAACATCTTAACAGTTGCATGTCAATACATGTATGAAAATATTATGTACGTTAGAAAAAATATCAAAGACTTCGAAAATGTTGGTGGCCACCATAATGTTAATACTAGAAATAAACATAAATTGTCATTTCCACTATTTAGACTTGCAAAAGTTAACACATCCTTTATGGGGCACTATATAAGGTTCTACAACAAAATTCCTCAAGATATATTAGAGTTACCTCCAACGCGATTTAAAAAATGTGTTAAGCACATTCTGTGCAAAAAGGCTTACTATAACATCAAGGATTATTTAGAAGACAAAGATGTTTGGCATTAAACAGTAGATTAATATTATTTAAAGGACGATTGTGACTAGTGTTCAACACATTCATGACTAATATTTTAAGTTGAAAACTCTGTTAATTAAGTTAAAACGTGTTTTGAAAATAATAAATGTGGAGTTTCTTTGTTAGCTTCTTCTCCACATAATCCATTAATTGTGAAACTAACAACTTTGACGTTCATTAAGTAAACATTCTGTTTTTACAATGAATAAAAATATTTGAATTGAATTGAATTGGATCTATCTTGTATGCTATCCAATATTGTGGGAAAAATTACAAGCTGCAAATGTACCAAATGGTATAGTAAAAGTTTTACAGTATTGATATGGAAATCAATGAAATAGTGTCAAATGGGCAGATGCAATGTCAGACTCCTATAGTCTTGAGTGTGTAGTAAGGCAGGGGTGGATTTATCTCACCAAAACTGTTCAATGTATATGTAAATGCTCTGATCGAGGGCCTCCGTAAGACCCACGTTGGCTGTCGTGCGGAAAACACTAGTGTTAATAATATTTTTATACTGAGGACAATGTGTCATTGAGCCCCTCAATCAGGGGCATTAGAAAATTATTGGCTAGGTGTGAGTCTTATGCAAATACCAATAGACTTAAATATAATAATGCACTAAGAAGTGAACACATGGTGTTTAAGGCTAGGATGAAGGATAGATAGATGGATAGATAGATAGATAGAATATTCTTTATTGTAGACAAAGATTACATTAACAGAAATGAAGAAGATGGAAGGCTAGGACGAAACGCCCCGCTAAAGTATCAGTGATAGCGCTCGACGGGGTGCGTCCGGCATGGTCGCGGAGGCGCGCAACGATTGTCTTAACTCTATTAGTGTAGGTACGAGTACGAGGCGAGCGCCGCGCCGCGCCGCGCCGCACCGCGCCGCGCCGCGCGCCGCGACGCATGACGCTCTGCAGGCTGCGCGCCAGCCACAGCACACACACAACTCGGTGTAGTCGCAGAACGCTACGACTCAGCGCTAATTCAGCATTGGTAAAAAATATTGTAAATAGAAATAGCTCGTAATAACATTAGAAAATAAGTCATACTAACAAACTATGGATTTTAATTATCTGAAATAAATATTTTTAGAGTTCCGTACCTCAAAAGGAAAAAACGGAACCCTTATAGGATCACTTTATTGTCCATCCGTCAATCCGTCCATCCGTCCGTCAGTCTGTCAGTCAAGACCGGGAACGCGTGAAGGCATCGTGTTGAAATTAAAATCATATACTCAAGTTAACAGTTCCTTAAAGCTGTGAAAAAATCAAACTTCTAAATTAACGTAAAAAAAATTATACGGCCGTCTATGGCTCAAAAACATACATTTCGACACTCAAGGGTATCAAAATTTATAGGGTACTTTCCGTTGACCTAGAACAATAACAATGAGCTATATTGGTAAATAATATCGTGTTATACTACATATACAGGGAAACCTCTAAAAACTATACATTTGTAAAAAAATATTAAAAAATGAGCCTTTAAAGTTCGGGAAAAGCTCGGAAAAAACAGCGAGACTCGATTCCTGAACTATTTATAACTAGTTTTAGCCCGCAACTTTGTTCGCAAGGAATGAGTAATTTCTGGGATGAAAAGTATCTTATGTCCTTCCCCGGACTCAAAATATCTCAATACCAAATTTGATTTTAATCTGTTCAGCCGTTATTGCGTGATTGAGTAACAAACATTCAAACATCTTTACAATTTTTGACGGTTATCCAAATATCCTGAGAAACTTTCGCGTTTATAATATAATAAATAGTGGGATATGTAAGTACCTACAAATTTGTACGAAATTTATTCGTAACTCGGTTGGCGAGGCCGACTCGCACTTGTCCGGTTTTTTTAAATCACAAACATTAAACTTTCTCTAACTTAAAATGGGGAACGTGCGGTCAGTTTTGTAAGCAGTTTCTCGTAAGTCGTGTGTGAACTAACTGTGTAGAAGCGCGAGTTGTGTAGATAGCATACACATACATTGATACATAAGCTGAAGAGGAGTCCAATCTGAACCCATCTAGGGCTCACTAGCGGGCGGCGGCGGGGCAGGGGTGGGGCCGGGGAGCAAAGAGTCAACTCGAGTCTCATCTATATTTTTCTCACAAACGCTTTGCAATTTGAGAGCTATTGACAAACTTGGCGACGAGTATCCTGACTAATTACATTTCGCAAAGGAATTTCTTTCTGTGTTGTTCTCAGAGGGTGGAGCTTAGAAATCAACAGACGTTTATAATTTTTATGCTATTTCCCAAGGTTTTACTCTAAGGCACGATATATTTCGCTATGTGGTTATTT
The DNA here is from genome assembly GCA_963969515.1 of Yponomeuta evonymella. Taxonomy (NCBI): domain Eukaryota; kingdom Metazoa; phylum Arthropoda; class Insecta; order Lepidoptera; family Yponomeutidae; genus Yponomeuta; species Yponomeuta evonymella. The sequence continues at coordinate 23,190,017 of OZ018343.1, read as the reverse complement.
GTTCAAATATTTATTAGCTCCCTGACAACTTAATCGAGTGTTGCTAGTTTGTAGTGGCACCACACGCGAGGTGCGCTCGGAGAGTGAGCTAGAGCCTTGCGAGCGGCCGCCGCGGCTCCGGCGCGCGACGCTAAGTCAAGTGGCAGTGCCGGAAGCGGGCGCGGCCTTCCGCCGAAAGACGGATATTAATATCCGGCCAGCATCACTTTCAGCATTTCAGGCCAGTTCACACGGCCGCGCCCCCGCCCCGCCCGCCCCGCCCGCGCCGCCCGCGCCGCTATGTTCCACTCCGCAGGAGCCGCTAAATTAGATTCCGCGAGTGTAACGCCGTGCTCTCGGCACAATAGGCGCCGGTTTATTTCGCATCGACGGCTTTTTTGTAGCAAATTAATTTCCTTATGATGAGACGCTCCCTCTGTTTGCTGCACGACTCGTCGGATCTCAAGATGTAACGAGTTACTGGAAATAGATTCTGTAAAGTTGAGCGTTTCAATCGAGACATTTCTAAGTGAGATCCTGCGCGGCGGTGGGACGAGTGCGCGGCGGGAGGGATGATATGCAATATGCAGGTCATCTTTACTCTAGCGCCGCTGTCGGGACGACTGTACAACATCACATACTTCAACGGTTGTCACCTACCAGCGTGAGCTTATGAAAATGACAACTTTAGTGACAACAAAAGTTGTGTAAAGTTAGTCGGTTAAGTTAGCGACGAACTTGCAGGAGCCGAGCGCGGCTGACCCTGTGGCCTGTGATGTCTCGTCGCAGCGCCGATATAATAATGACGTCATTAAAGTAGTTGGCGGCGCTCCAGCTGCTGCCGCTGCTCGCCGCCGCGCCGCGCGCCGCTGGCCGTCATTGAGTGCACAGATCACCAACTAGGATAACAATCATGCTAAAGTAATCAGGCAAGGACATCACAAACATGGAACAAACTAAAAAAACAAAAAAATAACGAATGCTGCCATGCAGGCGGAACTGACCTAGGCACTATGAGTCACGGTGTTATTTAGGTCCCGCCTGCTTAGCAGTTAGTTCACAGTCGGCGTATTTGTTTTTTTTTTTTTTTTTTTTTTTTTTTTTTTTTTTTTTTTTTTTAGTATATTTAGGATTCCATAGACAACAAGGATTAAGGTCGACTTGCACCATTTCTTAAATGTCAGTTTGGACTGATTGGTGCACATACGCGGCAAAGTCATTCCGGTTTGCTGCGAGAAGTGGATGTTTTTTAAACTGTGTATTGAATTGAAAGTGAATTGTTATGTTAAGGCTTCAATAAGGGCTAACAAGCGCCGTCAGTGAAAAAAAAAATCACATCTTCGTTTGTATCCAATTTTCCAAAAAAGTGAATGACAGAGTTTTTTGTGTTGGTAATAGCTATTTTTGGAACCTAAAACTTACAACCTAGGGCCAAGAACCTAGTTAATTTATGCCAAAAACGGGCGTTTTCGCCAAAAACTAAATTATAGCCTAGATTCTTGAACCTAATTTCTAAGCTGTAGGTTCTAAAAATTGATGTTACCAACACAGACATTTTTGTCGTTCACTTTTTTGCAAAAACGGATTGTGAAAGAAGATAATTGATTTTTTGTTAATTGGCGGCCCTAGTTAGCCCTTGTTAGCCCCTTAAGAAGTTGGCTTAAAAATTTAATAATAATATATTTTTTTAAGGTAGATACCTCATATACTCCGAAATTAAGGTTTTATTATTTTAATCCTATAGTGTTGGGTATCGGTTGCTTAAAAATATTGTGAGCATAGGAACATGAAACTCAATCTAGCAGCCCGTACTCGTCCGCTGTTAAACACAGGCCTCCCCGCGGCACGCCACGCCACTTCTGTCCTCGCCCATCCTCATACAGCCGTTGCCCATAATCACCGTCAGATCGTTGGTCCACCGAGCTAGTGGGCGTCTCACACTGCGTTTGTCAGTTCGTGATAAATAAAATCCTATTCTACGGAACCCTACAATGCACGTGGCCCGACACGCACTTGGCCGGTTTTTTTATTTAAGACAAGTAGCAAGATAAACCAATAGCAAGATAAGATGGCGCTATGTTATTGCGCAGTGGTTTGCTGAAATATTTCGTATTATTTTTTCACACACGTATCATCTTTGAGTACAAAAATTAAGCCAAAACTCGTATGTTTTTTTTTTGTTAATACCTATTGAAGCGAGTCTTCTACTGCTGGTCTATGCGATACAATCACCGTAAGGGGCTACGCAGTGTTCGCTGGACAGCGCTCCATCGCTTTGTTGTCATCCAAGCGCTCGTCAATCATCAGTTTGGATGACCCCCCCCCGCCCCCGCGCCCTTCGTGATTGCTTCCGCCGCAAACACGATCGACTCGCGCCGCGGCCGACACCGGACGGATCCAGCAGAAGCTGCGGCTTATAGGCTACCTATGTACGCTCTCACTCTCAGTAGACGCTACTTCTGTATCAACTTTATAATACACTTTATTGCACACGAAAAATTGAACACGACATTACATAAGAAATAGCATGTACAAAGGTGAGCTTATCTCTGTAAGAGATTTCTTCCAGCAAACCTTGGAGAGTCGGAACAGCGGTAAAAACGGGTCTAAATACGTGTACAAAATAAAATACAAAAATCTTTAGCCACAACCTATATTAAGCAGAAAATAAATACACTACAAAGACTAAACTGGTAAGCAACAATCTCGAAAATTAATGAAATACATAGTAAATAATACATTTATAGCTCAAACTTATGGTAATGATAGATAGTGCTCTTTGAACGGCTTCTTAAATGCACCAATTGTGAGACTAGCGCCTATTTAGCGCAACTTTATAGGACTTTGATCAATATTAATTGTCCTTAGCCTTATGATTAAGTGTGCCCACTTGACTACGTACGTACACACTTGAATTAGCAAAGGGAAGCTCCCGCAGCGCGCAGGCGATACATTGTTGTGAAGCTTAGCTTCCGATTGTATCACTGCACTACCGGCCGGCGCGGTCTGTACAGCAGATGTAGGATATAGCCTGTACAATAACATACTACCATCTGGTATATAGCACATACGTACATTGTCGATTGAGTGATTAGCTCGGTTTGGGACGATCTCGTTTGTATTGTCGGTCGAGCTGGATTATGTACCTACTACTGCACATAAGCAACTGGGTCAATCGACGTGTTAGCACAATTCAGTAATGAGCAAATCTGCATTCCGCGGGTGACACACAACAAAGAGTAAACAAATGTTGCCTTTTTGGCTTACTCCGACAAAGAAAAAAAAAATCGACTAAGTGCGAGTCGGACTCGCGCACGAGGGGTTCCGTACCATTATCATAACATTTGTTGTATCGGAGCCCCCCTTGAATATATATTTATTTTAATTTAATTTTTATTTTTGAAGCGAGTATAGAACTCATGAATGTTGAATGTTGAGGAAGCGAAATATATACGATAGCAAGTGGCAGTCCCTGGTCTCTGCCTACCCCTCTGGGATACAGGCGTGAGTTTATGTTATGTTATGTTATGTGAGTATAGAACTAAAATTTCCTGATTATTTCAAGCGTCTACCTGTTGCCGTTATTAATATCGAATAAAAAACGGCAAAATAATTACGTTTGTTGTTTGGGAGCCCCTTTTACATATTTATTTTACTCTGTTTTTAGTATTTGTTATTATAGCGGCAATAGAAATATATCATTTGTGAAAATTTCAACTGCCTAGCTATCTCGGTTCATGAGATACAGCCTGGTGATAGATAGACAAACGGACAGACAGACAAACAGACGGACAGTAAAGTGGTCCCGTTTGGCACTCTTCGGGTACGGGACCCTAAAAAGGAACGTGAACCCCCCGTTCGTATAAAAATTGTGTTCTAAATTGTTTCTATTTTAATTTTGGTACCTATCTCTATGACATATTTTTATAAAAGGGATAAGCAGATATCAGAGTTTGCGCACGTGACCTTAGGAGAACATCATCATCATCAGCTGTTCGACGCCCACTGCAGGACATAAGCTTCTTTCGTAGTTTTCATAACCATGAAGGATTTTGCCATAATCGCCACGCTTGGCAGGCGGGTTGGCGATCGCAGTATGTGGTTGGAATCTCAGGAAGACGCTGCTGCCCGTCTCCTGGTAATTTGATTTCCTTAGTCGCCTTCTACAACATCCACGGAAGGAAATGGAGTGACGCTATTCTTAATCCGGCTCCACACGGAAGGAGAACATAAGGTCTAGCAAATAGGATATTTTTTGAACGAGACTTTTAGCACAAATCACATCGTTTTACGACCGGGCGACCGCGGACCGACCGGACCACGCAGCGTGGGCAGGCCCCCCACCAGATGATCTGACGAACTGGTTATGGTGGCGGGAAGGATGGATGGCTGCTGGCTGCTGGATGGTGGCTGGATGCAGGCGGCACAACACCGGGAAGCTTGGAAAACTATGATTAAGGCCTATGCCCTGTCGTGGGCGTCAAATGGATAATGATGATGATGATGACATCGTTTTACAGAATGGTAAACAAAAGGTACATTCTGCGATGAATCTTTTTATTGAGTTTATGTATGCACATTTTTATTTACGTAAGCTCCACCGCAGCGTCTAAGCTACTCGTACGACTTCGACGAATGAAGAGTCAACCGAATGAAAGTTGTAAAATACGAACGCTAATAAAGTGTTCTCTAACTATCTAATCGGGGAGTTTCAAGAATTGCGCATTTTTTAGTTAACCCTGTACGTATATTAGGTATAACGTTTTTTTGTTTCCTAGCCGTTCTTCACAAACAAAGACATTAGAATGATTTGTGCTGTACTTTAAAAGAGAAGGCGAAACAAAATAATCCGCCGACACACGGTTGTTGTAAATTTCAGAATAAAAATATTACAGTTTAAAATCAATGCAGCGAAATTAAAGTTAAATGAACGAACAAAGAGCCAGCGCTCTCCTGCGTGTCCTCGAGCGTTGGACAAAGCTGCAGCGGCTGTCCGTCTGTCGGACCGGCCGGCTCGCCCCGCGCCGTCTCCGGCCGCCGGTCTCACGGTCATCCGGCCCGGCGGCGACTGGATTGCTGCTTCCGATATTGCAGCACGCTCATTGACTTAACAAATAAAGCACTTTGATGAATAACATTCATGACGCGTGAGGTATGAAAAGAATCTTTAAACTTCGAAAAGCTTTCTACACTGAAATACCCGATATTCTGGATATAAAACAATCAGATATATTGACCAGTAAAACCCTACTTATAACTACTTTCCCTAATTTACGGCATTTAAGCTTTCATCATGATATTATTATTGGAATAATCAAAAATCCCAGTCCACTCTTCCATTCATTTGTTCAGATTTATTCTTTTTACTTTCAATCATTCAATCGGTCATTCGTAAAATGTCGGCCGCTAGTCGGTACTGTAAAATTTTTCTCTGCGCCCATTCCAACAATTATAACATGCAATGTTACTTATCTGTTGTGTAATGCAATAAATAAAATAAAAATTTTAAATAAAAAATAAAAACCGACTTCGAAACACTACAGCACTAAAAAGAGAGAAATAATTTAAATAATTAGAAGTATTTATACATGTAGGTATTGTAGAAGTATAATTTGAAGTCGGTGCCCAAAACATATGTGCTGGTCATGAAACTGGGCACCGACTACAAACTATACTTCTACAATACCAACATGTATAAATAATTCTAATTATTTAAATTATTTCTATCTTTTTAGTGCTGTAGTGTTTCGAAGTCGTTTTTTATTTTTTATTTAATCTTTTTTAATTTTCAGTTTTTAGTGGAGGAGCGGGAGAAAAATAAAGAAGTCCCTTATAATCATAATTTACCGTACATAATTCGTTCCTTTAAAATTTGATGTTCTAAATCTCCGAAAGTCTTCACCAGAACATCACCAAATTAACTTGGGACTACTTTTATGCTATTTTATGAAACATACGGATATTACTAAAGAATGGGCCCCATTAGGCCTTATTTACTGCTGTCCATTGAACAGTTCCGTTCTCCATCTCTGAAAGTCTTCATCAGATCTTCACCAAATTAAAATGGAACCAATGGAACGTTATGTCTGTTCGAACAAAAAAATAATTGTCGAAATCGGTTAATATTTGACGGAGTTATGGAGGAACATAGCCAAATAAAAAAAATAAAAAAAATATGCGCGTCGAATTGATAACCTCCTCCTTTTTTGGAGTCGGTTAAAAATAAAATAAATTCAAATCGTGCTCAGGAAGCTGGTGAGGCGCAACAGCACCCCGTGTTGCCGCTGATCGTATATATACCATTACTGCAATCTTCAAGAGCGTTGGAAGCCTAGTGGGTAGAACATCGGACTCGGAAGCTAGAGACCCAGGTTCGATCCCAAGTGCGGGCATGTACCTATGACTCGGTTTTCTAAGTTATGTACATTGTGAAGTTATAGTAGCCGCTAACGGTGAAGGAAAACATCGTGAGGAAACCTGAGTGTCTGAGCTATTCACATACCTCAGCGCTTGAAATTGCCAATCCGCGGTGGGCACGCGTGATGATTAAGCCCATACTATCTCCTTGAGAGAAGGCCTGTGCCCTACAGTGGGGCGCATATAGGCTGATTATGCTATATGCTATGCAATCTTCAAGTGGCGAGATATCTTATCTCATCGTTTCTCAACGTCCTACTTTTGGTTTGTAATAAAGTAGTGGTAAAGTAGGGGTGCGCTTGGCTCCTGGTGCAGCCAGTTCAGCGAGCGCGACGCAGTGAGGCGTGCGCGCGATAGTTCGGTGCGGGGCGCGGGGCGCGGGGCGCGCGGGCGGCGGTGATAAATAAAACCGGTATTGTCAGCGCTCGCCAAGACTCGGATCGGCCGCGGACAAAGCCAGCTGTAAGAATGTCTCTACCGGAGGCGGCGGCAGCGGCGGCAGCGGCGGCCGGCTGATCGATACCCAATGTGGCAATTGATACGAGATTACATATCCACCACAGACTTACTGCTATCGCGCGTCTTAGCGATGAGACGTATTCCAAAGCTGTACAAAATCTGTGGCTAGAGCCACTGTTGGTCAGGACCTCATCTTCTCATGAACAATTTATTGAAGGAATGTGAGACAAAATTCTAAAACATTATTTCTCATTCTCAGACACAAGTACCGCGTGGGATAGCGGCGCAATAATAACCATATTTCACGAGCCGCGCGATAAGACCGACAATAGGGCGGCCATCACTCGAATACCTACCCCTGTGCACAAAGATAAAAGTATCGCTCGTGAAGTCATGACTGAGTAATTAGTTCCTTGTGTATGAACAAGCTATTGGATCACATAAGTGATGTAGGGGTACGAGTAAGTGTCAAAACTTCATTCGGATTTTAAATTTAATATATCAAATGCAAGAGTTTTGTATTCTCGGTCATTGTGAAGAGGTTCTTCCGTGTGTCTGTATTATATTATGGGGTGAAACTCGAGTACTCGGTGGTTAATGCTCGATGCCAAACAATAGCCTCACTCAGAGACACACTCACACCCGCCGGTGTCATTCACTCACACATGCCCCGAGCCTCAAGCCGGGTCGGTGACACGCCCGGAGACTATCACTCGCGCCGGTGAAATTTAGGCCAAGCAATATTGAAGATTGATCAATACATTGACCTAGGTCGGTAAACATGCAATAAAAAAATATAGTCTATTTAACTTAGTATTGACCAATTAGCACATTAGTTAAGCACAATATCGTAAGAGCCGCCACTCTTAAAAATGAGCAAATTTGTTAATTCGGACAGCAGCGCACTACATAATTGCGTTAGTTATGGTGGCGCGGCGCGGCGTGCTGAGCGCGCGGCGATTAATGAGAAAAGTTTCTATGCAGAAGAGACGGGGGTCTAACTGTGGCTATTTACAATGAGTTATCAAAGGAAACGAAGTTGCGCTATTTTGCAAAAAAAAAACTGAACATTTAAAAGAATATAAGCCTAAAATATGATAAAAAGTCTTTAATTTTGAGCACTAACAAAAGTAATGTCTTAAGCTATTACAAGGTTTCACTATGTGAGGGTAATGACGTTCTTTGCTAATGGTTTTCCTGAAATGGCTTCTAGGCAGGGCAGGCTGACTATTCTCGAGAGCACTTGCTAGAACCTTGTACAGCTGTACGGCTAGCTAGCTTCTTGTTGCATTCACCCGTAGGGGAATTAAGTAGCGTGCATGCGTATAAAGGTCGATAATATGCTGCCGACTGTAGTTGAGTTGAGTGGATTCGCCGCAGTCCGGCATCGCCCCCCAAGGCGCGATTGGGCCCGTTGCGGTTGTACTCACGGAACTATTATAGAACTAGCTCGCTGTGCGCTTTATACAGTTCCCAAGTTTATTCTTGGATGTCACAATCTCGCTACGCCGCTGTAGAAATCGACAGTTAAATGCCGCGCCAGTTCCGTTTTAAATAACGCAACAATAGAATATCGTGGGTCTGTGAGTGGTTTATTAAAGTGCTCTGTCGCGACGGAAGTTTGAAAGCAGCGAGCAAAGCAAAGAGATGGGTGAGAGAGATATTGGTGCAAGCTAGCGTCCCCTCTGCCTCCGCCCCCGCCCCCGCCCCCGCCCTCGCCCGCGGTCTCAATTTAAAACTTTGATCCTCTTACGGCGCGGGCCACGGCCGCCTCTCCGTTCCCTAAATCTTGTAAGTAGCCGCGCGCTCTCCGCCGAGCGGTTGTCGTGCGCCTGTTTAACGGAATTTCTTTTTTCGCTACAAACTCCCACACTCCCACCTGACCTGACTATTGTGTTAGACAATAGGTGTGGTAAGCGGGACTCGCGCGGCGGGAGGGGAGCGGAGGGTGGAGAAGGCGCCGCGAGATATTAAAAGATTACGTTTTGGCACAAAGCGGATGCCAGATAAACTGCAAACATATTACGGAATGGAACCCGCGCCACCGCCGCCGCCGCCAGTGTTATTATCATGTCGCGCTAGCCGAGCGGCTCCGCGCGGTTTGTCCGTTCGCCTTTCAGATAGCTCCGACTGTTCAACGTCGTTCCCATTGTCCGACGAAGTCTATTACCAATAGGGGTGGTTTGGAAATATTCAATGGGAGACTTACATAGTCGGCTATTTAGAATAAAAGTTTTACAGGTTACGCTGAGGAATGTTATGTGACGGCAGGCACCAAATATTCGTTTTATTACGCTCCGTAATGAAACTGATATCGGGTCGACCCGCGGCTGCGGACACAAAACCTATTATGTTCGGCCATCCCGTTACGTCACTAATGTACGGACCGCTGCTATTATGTCTGCTACTTTTTGAGATACTGAAGAAGTTTTCTGTCTATTCAGCCTTATCATTGCATGTAGGCTTATATCAAACCGTGACAATAAATGACTACCTATAAAAATGAAGTAGGATTCAATGAATGGACCACTCCGGGCAACCCAAAGAATAGAGACACACTTTATGTGTTTTACGAGAAAATCACATACACACATGACGCCAGTTTTATAGAGCACGTTAAGCTATATTCCAAATTATTTAGGGCCGTCTGAGACGAAATAAGGAACAAAATTTTCAGTCCCGTGATAAATCTAAATCCGATTGGACTATTATAAATAGAAAAACAAGTAAAAAATCAGAAGACCGTAAATTTCCAATAACATAGATGATAAAGCAATAATGCCAAATGAAGACATTGCTGCATGAACAATTATAAACAAACGTTCCAATCAAAACACGGCTCATTTAGAGCCCTCTTAAAGAGAAGAAAAACAAATCATTTATAATAACAACAAGACACAACACAGAATAATTTAAACAGATAAGAGACACAATATTAACAAGAACAACAACAGATCTGGGTACACTAAACTGTAATGTAAGCACAATACCTGTAGTGGACGCCGAGACGGGTTAGGTGGAATTAGGTTCGCACTTAGCTATAGGCTGAACGAGGGCCTTTAAATATTATGTAACATTTGTAAATATGGTGCAAGACCAGTGGAAAATTCCACAAACATCTGTGATTGGTCGAACGGCTGGCCCGAATAGTATATAAGCCGGAACATTCACTGCATTAGCATGAGCTTTCAGTTAGCTACTACACCACCCTGAACCTGGAAGAAATAAACAGCTATCAAGAACAACTGGAAGTTTGCATCACCACCTATACAGTCCACACCCCACTTAGTCTGGTCCGAGAGCCGGATCCGAACGAGAACCACCTTCTGCACCTGAACGCGGACCTGGAGCAGCCCCCAAGCGGCCCTCGAACTTGGGCCTGGAGCTGCACCCACTTAGTGGTCTTCCGAGCGCCGGATCCGAACGAGAACCACCTTCTGCACCTGAACGCGGACCTGGAGCAGCCCCCAAGCGGCCCTTGAACTTGGGCCTGGAGCTGCACCCACTTGGTGGTCTTCCGAGCGCCGGATCCGAACGAGAACCACCTGCACCTGAACGCGGACCTGGAGCAGCCCCCAAGCGGCCCTCGAACTTGGGCCTGGAGCTGCACCCACTTGGTGGTCTTCCGAGAGCCGGATCTGAACGAGAACCTTCGGCACTGGACCTAGAGGAACAGTCCCTGAACCCCCTTCTGGAGCAGGCATCAAACGGCCCTCGAACCTGGGCTTGGCGCTGCACCTGAAGCGGAGCGGACCTGAACCTGCACCTGGAGCAGTCATCAACCGGCCCTCGAACCTGGGCTTGGACTGCACCTGGAGCAGATTGGACCTGGAGCAGCTCGCGATCGGCTATCGAACCTGGGCCTGGAGCTGCACCTGGAAAAACTGTAAGTGAACCTAAATCTAAATCTGAACCTGCACCTGGAGCAGTCATCAACCGGCCCTCGAACCTGGGCTTGGACTGCACCTGGAGCAGATTAGACCTGGAGCAGCCCCCGATCGGCCCTCGAACCTGGGCCTGGAGCTGCACCTGGAAGAACTGAACGTGGACCTGATCGGCCCTCGAACCTGGGCTTGGAGCCGCATCTGACCACTGAACCAGGACCTGGACCACCTGGACTTGGACCTGGACTACCTGGACTTGGACCTGGACGACCTGGACTTGGACCTGGAAGACCTGGACTTGGACCTGGAAGACCTGGACTTGGACCTGGAAGACCTGGACTTGGACCTGGAAGACCTGGACTTGGACCTGGAAGACCTGGACTTGGACCTGGAAGACCTGGACTTGGACCTGGAAGACCTGGAAGACCTGGAAGACCTGGACTTTCACCTGGAAAACTTGGACTTCGACCTGGAAAACTTAGAGCTAAATCTGTGACCTGGAACCTTTGTATATCATTGTTATACTGTCTGTCATTCTGAATTAAACGATACTACCCTTTTGTCTTTTAATATACGTAATTTAGAACAAAGAAGAACGAAGATCAAGTCCGTGAAGTCCGGGCTCAAAGAAAAAGGAAGAACCCGCTTCGAACTAGGTACCGTCGCAACTCCCACGACCATTCTTACAAAATGGTTGTCACTCGGAGCATGGGAGACCCTGCGGAGGACATCGAACGGGAACAAATGGAGGCTGAACAAGCGCGTCAAGAAGCACTCCGCGTCGAGATAGAGCGCCGGAGAAGGCTGCAAGCTGAACCGCCGGCATCGCCGTCTCTGACAATGCCCCCGACTGAAGACCGCGCAACCACTACCGGCGTGACTGACACCTCAACGAACGTTGGTGCTACGTCACTACTCGCCAGGGAACGTGAACGAACGTGCGCTATGTCACCGGCAGCGTCAGTGAGATCTACGGCAAGCGTTGTCACACGAAAGCGCCGCGCCGAGCTAGAGGCCGCCGAACAACTCGCGGCCTTAAAAGAGCAGCAGCTCCAACAACAGCAACAGCAACAGCTCCAAATCCAAACGGACTTAATACAGAAGAGGCTCGCAGTCGAGATGTCAGTCATCGAGGATGAAACGGACCAACCCCCTGTACATCCTGCACCTTCACCGGCAGAACAACGCCAGAAGGTAGATGAATGGCTGCGAACAAACCCTCTGAACGCTCCACGAACTGAGAGCGGCGCTCAACCACACGAGCGCCAAGAATCACGAACTCTGCGTTTCGAAGAAACACCGAGACGCAGCAGATCTCCCACACCCACCAGAACAAGGGGTGGGATGGAGCGACTGGCAACGGCGCTTGAGAAGATGGCCAGACCACGAGTTCGCCATACGGAACTACCGACGTTCTCGGGGTCACCGAACGAATGGCTACCCTTCCAAGCGGCTATGCGAGACTCCACGAAACTCTACGACATCCCGTCGATTGAGAATCTACTTCGACTAAGAACTGCCTTGAAGGGAGGTGCACGGGATGCAGTAGCGACGCTTCTCTACACAGCGTCTGATCCCGAGACCATCATGAAAACACTGGAGCAGTGCTACGGACGACCAGAGGTCATGGTTGAACAAGCCCTCGCAGACATCAAGAAACTGCCTCGATTTGGGACATTGGCCAGCGAAATGAACACCTTCGCGGTCAAAGTTCAGAACATAACCTGCGTCTTGAAGAACATAGACAGACGCGGTTATCTCTACAACCCGATGCTGGCGCGAGAGGTGCTTGACAAAGTCAGTCCGCACACCAGGTCTCGATGGTGCGACTACGCCGAAGATGTCGACGTCACCTCAGACCCCGAGATCGTCGTTCTGTCTCGCTTCCTCATGCGCGAGGCAGACCGGGCACTGAAGCACGCATACACGGCGACTTCTAGCGCCGCAACGCCTGCCAAGAAAGAGCAACGGCCCGTCGTAGCCCCGAAGAAGTCAAGCGCCATCTACACCGTCATGGAAACAAGCGAGGAGATCGACCGATGCCCGAAATGCGAACAAGTTCACACGCTACCTCTGTGTTCGAGCTTCAAGAAACTCACCATCGGCCAACGCTGGGACTTCGTACGAGAGAAAAGTATATGCTTCAGATGCATCAAAAGCAAGCATCAGCGAAGGTCCTGCAAAGCTAAGCCCTGCGGTGTGAACAACTGTCATCGCCCACATCATCCGATGCTGCATCAAGATCCACCTGCAGCACCGATGCCGTCTGAAGCAGTACTGTCGGTAGCAACCACTAACGCTACCGACTCACGATCTGTGCTGCTGAAGATGTGCCCAGTTGTCATCGTTGGGCCACGGGGGGAGATGAGCACATACGCACTGCTGGACGAAGGCGCTACCATAACGCTCATCGACGAGGACTTGGCGCATAACATTGGAGCAGATGGGCCACCACGCCCACTGAACCTACAAGGCGTCAACATGTCCCAGCAAGAAGGAGAGAGCAAGATGGTTACCGTGCAAATGAGAGGTAAGCACAATAGCGCGCTACACGAGCTACGAGCGCGCACGATCAAGAACTTAAGGCTTCATCAACAATCCATTCCGGAGATACTGCTGAAGCATGAGCATCTTCAAGATCTGCTGCAAAGCGAGGTGTGCTACGAACGAGCACGTCCAGGCATCTTGGTGGGGACAGACCACTGGGAGCACATTGTCTCACGCGAGTTACGTGTCGGCAGGCCAAATGAACCGGCTGCCTCAAAGACAGAACTCGGTTGGGTGATTCATGGGACCTTGCCAAGCAGCGTGATCTACAAGAACGAGAACGTACTGCACGTCTACGCGCCCGAACGGCGCACCGAACCCGATCTAGACGAGCAGAACGAGCAAAACGATCGCAGCCTTCATGAACTACTCGAAGCACACTTTCGTATAGATGCTCTCGGCGTTGCCCTCAAACCAAGGGTGAACAGCGCTGATCAACGAGCAACCTTGATTGTCGAACAGACAATAAGGAAGATCGACAGTGGCTATGAAGTCGGATTGCCATGGCGAAACGACGACACGAACATGCCACCGAACTACAACCAAGCCTTCCGTCGACTGCGGAAGATCGAACAAAAGATGGACGCCGACCCTGACTTCGCTCAAGAGTACACCAAGCAGATAGAGAACCTGCTGAAGAAAGGTTATGCGGCACCATGCGACGGCTCCGAGCAAACAAGTGCCGTCCGCTGGTTCCTGCCTCACTTCGCCGTGCAAAATCCCAACAAACCGGGAAAAACACGGCTGGTGTTCGATGCGGCAGCCAAAAGTCACGTTGTGAGCCTTAACGATCATCTGCTAGAGGGACCGGACCTACTTCAGTCACTGCAGGGGATCCTGTTCCGGTTCCGAGAAAAACGGATTGCTATCACCGCCGACGTACAGGAGATGTTCTTGCGCATTAAGATCCGGGCTGAAGATCAACCCGCGCAGCAATTCCTATGGAGAGGAGATAACAGAACCGACCCACCTCGCCTCTATAAGATGAAGAGCCTGATCTTTGGTGCAGCGAGCTCCCCGTTTATAGCTCACTACGTGCGCAACCACAACGCACACCAGCATGCGCAAACTCATCCGCGCGCGCTGGAGGCCATCACGCAGAACCATTACATGGATGATCTGGTGGCGAGCTATGACGGCGAAGAGGAAGCGAGATGCAGCATCGAGGAGATCCGAGCGGTGCACGCCGCTGCTGGATTCACACTGCGAGGATGGAGCGCAAACTGTGGGGAAGTGCTGCTCGACATTCCAGCCGATCTACATGCGACAACTCTTGTACAACTGGGGGGAGAAAAGCTGAGCAACAAGATACTGGGGCTCTTCTGGAACAACGAACAAAACGAACTGGGCTTTAACACGTCCACGAACCGAGTCTCGGCTGAGGTGCGCTCACACTCACGCGCAGCCAACAAACGAGAAGACGACGAACGAGAGGTCCTCCCTACAACCAGAGACGACTGGCTGCCTGAACCTGGTCATTTCTCGCTGGTGCGAACCACCGCCCGTGTGCTGGCATTTACTGACATATGCCGGCGCAGAGCCGACTCGGATAGAGCACCAGCACATCGAAAGTGGCGAACAGGCACCTATCCGGGCCCAGACGGCGGAGTACGAGTGGTGGACGTCCGAACGAAGACAGGAGTCTTCAAACGTCCTACGAGCCGACTCGTCGTCCTAGAAAAGGAGGCTACGCGTGCTGCGCCGGGGGGAGGAATGTAGTGGACGCCGAGACGGGTTAGGTGGAATTAGGTTCGCACTTAGCTATAGGCTGAACGAGGCCTTTTTATATTGTGTAAATGTAGCGAACCCCTAAAATGTGTTAGTCTAAGTTAGGTTCGCAGATAGTTGTATGCTGAACGAGGGCCTTTAAATATTATGTAACATTTGTAAATATGGTGCAAGACCAGTGGAAAATTCCACAAACATCTGTGATTGGTCGAACGGCTGGCCCGAATAGTATATAAGCCGGAACATTCACTGCATTAGCATGAGCTTTCAGTTAGCTACTACACCACCCTGAACCTGGAAGAAATAAACAGCTATCAAGAACAACTGGAAGTTTGCATCACCACCTATACAGTCCACACCCCACTTAATACCTATGGTTGGATAAATAGAATATATTTAAAATTCAAAAATTTTCAGAAATTTATTAATTTTCACACACATGGTTATCTTAACTAACTTAGCTAACTATACTAACTTAACTAGATTTGTTTAATTTAACCTAAAACAAGCCAACAAAGGTATGTGTTCTGTTAACTTTTGATATTCGTTGACCCCTGCACTAGGCAGACCTGTATCGCAGGGGTCAAAATTCTTGATACCTTTTGTTCTCCAGGGTTTCTTCTACCTACTTTTTCACAATTTAATATGATTTGACAGAAAGAAAACGTAATACACAACGATGGATCTTGCTGATCTTGCTGAAAGTATTTTAAAAGACAATGTCTCCTCGTGCGATCACAACTTTTCTTTCAACTACATCAATCCCCACGGCATAATTGTAGTGTTTAAATTGTTAAATCTCAAAAAGAAACAGAGACTTATGATGATGCACCTCATATAGAAAGTAAAAAGTAAAAAATTGTTTATTGCACTAAAAGTATACATATGTAGTAAGGTGTAAGGTGTAAAATGTACCCTACATTTCCTGACCTAATGAAATATAGGCTTTGACCCACACACAGGCTTATTAGCTCTGCAGCACATGCAGTCAAATGAATTAGGGAGCTCTCTGATGCTGCATCTGGTGGGCTTGTTTATTTTAGTTACTTCCATAGTATTATGTCGTACTGCACACTACTATGGGTTCAGCCATTACACATAGAAATTATCTTAATTTTACAAGCTAGCTAGTACGGATTTGCTAAGGCATTTCTTTAAAGAAACTAACGCCTTTACAGCTGCAAGTCAATACATGTATAAAAATATTATGCTTGTAAGAAAAAAACATCAGAAATTTCACAAATGTTGGTAACCATCAAAATATTAATACAAGTAGTGAACATAAATTGTAATTTAGACTTGCAAAAGTTAACATATTCTTTATGTGGCTCTACATAAGGTTCTAAAACGAAATTCCTCAAGATACATCCCTTTTATTTACCCATGCACATGAATAAACGATACTTTACTTTACTTTAAACGCGCCTGATCTGATCACTACTCGCTGTACACTTTTAAAAGTAAATTGTTCAAATGATTAAAACATAGGCCCGATTAATATGTAGATTTCAATATGTTGTATTTTTGAAAATTTATGAATTATCTAACATTTTCGTTTTAGGTATTTTAGTTATTTTAAGTATGTTAGTTGCTTCAAAGTCTGTCATGCTGTAAGTACATAATATTTGGCGCTACAGTTTGACAAATACCTTATCATTATTTGATTGTAATGCTGTGTCTATAATCTTTTAACAATAAAATAAAATAAATATATAAGAGTTACCTTTGGAATTGCGATTTCTGATTTAAAAAATATGTTAAACACATGTCATTCTGGACAGTAGCAAAAGCTACTATAAAATTATTTGTCAGCTCCTTCTCCACATAATAATAAGCCAGTCATTAGAGGTTCAAAACAGGGGTCTACGATGCAAAAGGTGGTGCAGCAGTTTTTATGGTTTTATCTCGTAGATATGGGTGCAACTAAGTACACATACACACATACATAAACTTGCGCCTGTATCACAGAGGGGTAGGCAGAGACCGGGGACAGCCAGCTGCCACGATCCTGACATATCACTAAAGTAAATATCAAAAATGGTAACACGAGATAATTTTCTCGAGACATCTTTTGAAAGTTACTGTATAACTTTCACAACTTATAACTTCCACACAACACCATCACTTGACCTGGTTCCAAAGTCGGATACCCTGTGCCATGGTAATCAGGCAAGGACGTCACAAACATGAAAATACACCCAGACTGAGGCCATTTGCACAAATGTACGGCGGCCCCCAGTGGGAATCGAACCCACGACCTCAACCACTGACCTTTGGAAGCTAAGTGCCTTAACGGCTAGACCAACGATGCAGTCAAAGTTACTAAACCTCGAAAATTCGCGAATTTTTTTGATTTTTCCCTCATAATGATCTAGACTTTGAAACGGACACCTAGTTTTTCTTGTAACGTTCAATAAGTCACAGTTTCTGTGTTACTTTGAATAATTTTTTTTTGATTTGATTTGATTTGATTAACTTCTATAGCGTTCTAGTAAAAAGTTACTTTCTAACAAATTAGAGAACATAAAATTTTGCATTTAATGAATACCAAAACTCAAAAGTTCGATCTAGCAATATAATAAAAACCGGCCAAGTGCGAGTCAGACTCGCGCACGAAGGATTCCGTACCATTATCTATACAACATTTGAATATTTCAAGCGTCTGCCTGTTAGAGAGCTGACATTTTCACAGATTATGTATTTCTGTTGCCGCTATAACAACAAATACTAAAAACAAAATAAAATAATTATTTAAAGGGGCTCCCATACAACAAACGTGATTTTTTTGCTGTTTTTTTATCTTTGTGTCTAATGTTGTATAGATAATGGTACGGAATCCTTCGTGCGCGAGTCCGACTCGCACTTGGCCGGTTTTATAGATTTAAGTTGTAGAGAATCAAATTCTGCGTATACTGAATACCACATTTGTTGAATTCGGTCAAGTACACTCGTTGCGACTGGTAAACTCTCTATCTGCGTCGGCGTTTCCTGCAATCGACGTTTGAATTTATTCATAATTTCCAATCCCTCAACAGAAACATTTTAATATTATAATTCTATTGCAATAGTTATCATTAAATAATTATCTAAACGTGTGAATAAGGTAGAAGAATCCTTTGGGAAAAAAAGAGGATTTTTTTAAATTTTCTTGATTTTTCACTCGTAATCTTACGTTACTTGGTAATAAATTATAGGGCATGAAATATTGAATTGTATGAGTATAAAAACTTAATAAGTTGGTCAAGAAAATTGTAAAAAAAGAACAATAGTCACAAAAATGGGCGAATGTGGCAGCACGGCAAAGTTAATATACCACGATTTTAGCATTATTTCGTATACTAAACCTCCATATTATACTGAAATAACACAACCTTTACCTTTTTTTGTAAAGATTGGTAAAGCTTAGACAACTTTTTTTCGTAGTCAATTTGCAATTTGTAATAAAGCATTTCTTTTTGGATATTGGCATACTAATAAAGAATCTTGAAACATAACATTTTGGACCAGATGTTTATATATAATATCTGAGCAAAGCATTTAAACACAGAAATGATAGCGATATAGAAATGGGAGCGTCCCAACACATATTGCCGATATGTCCTCAACTTAATGGAATAATTGCAGCAGTCTAGCAATTTGGTATAAAAATAACTGAACATCGTTACATACATGCATTATACATAAGTATAGGTAGCCGCACTGCGAATGTATAAGTAATAATTTCGAGTGAGTGCAGCGTGTGCCCGCTCAAATTATACCCCACTAGCTTTTTCCCGCGACTTCGTCCGCATGGAATGAGTAATTTCCAGGATGAAAAGTATTCTATGACCTTCGCCGGGACTCAAACTGTCTCCATACCAAAATTAATCTAAATCCGTTCCGCCCTTATTGCGTGATTTAATAACAAACATACAATTATGTTCACAAACTTTCACATTTATAATATTAGTAAAATTTTACCCTTTGGATTAGATTTAACTATAACCTTAACATTTTTTTGATGTAAATAAAACCAGTAGCTAATTAACTAGATAAAGGTATGAAATAAATTTCTTAGCTAATTATATTATATTTGTTGTCTTTTAAACTTATTTTTAAACTAAACTAACCAACTTCAGTAACTTGTTCTCCCTGATTCACACTTTTACATGATTATTTGATGATACCAAAAGTAATTATAACTCTCTAATCATACCATTGAGGCGCCGTAAATTACAGTTTAATTCAAACGTCAATAGTACGAAATTGAGAGATTGCGAGGAGTGTATTTGACTTAATTTGACACATGTGGTGCACATTATACGCAGAATTAGGTTTGACACATGTGATACACAATATACGCAGAATTAGGTTTGACACATGTGGTGCACAATATACGCAGAATTAGGTTTGACACATGTGATACACAATATACGCAGAATTAGGTTTGACACATGTGGTGCACAATATACGCAGAATTAGGTTTGACACATGTGATACACAATATACGCAGAATTAGGTTTGACACATGTGGTGCACAATATACGCAGAATTAGGTTTGACACATGTGATACACAATATACGCAGAATTAGGTTTGACACATGTGGTGCACAATATACGCAGAATTAGGTTTGACACATGTGATACACAATATACGCAGAATTAGGTTTGACACATGTGGTGCACAATATACGCAGAATTAGGTTTGACACATGTGGTGCACAATATACGCAGAATTAGGTTTGATACATGTGGTGCACAATATACGCAGAATTAGGTTTGACACATGTGGTGCACAATATACGCAGAATTAGGTTTGATACATGTGGTGCACAATATACGCAGAATTAGGTTTCTACAACTTACATCTAGTAAGTTTTGACATTGGAAATGTCTTTTCGTTCGCTCCAGTGTAGGCTCCGATGTCACGAAAAAGTGCGATTCCCTTATATCTGGGAGAGGTGTGAAGATATAATATTCTGTACACGAATATTTACGAGAGCTGTAAGGTGCAAAAAGAATTATTCAAGAAAGTTAAAAACGAAAAAAGTTTTGAAGAATGATAAAATGAATAAAATGAAAATGAAATGATATCCAAAATTTGAGGAAAATCCTCTGTATGATTTAAAACAAAGATGAATGGGTTAAAGGTTTGCCCTGTACCCTAACCTTTTTGAAAAAAGTCAAAAGTCATCACCATAATCATTCAGCCACAAGAAGTCCCCTGCTGGACATAGGCCCCCTCCATGGATTTCCAAAAAGACCGGTTGGAAGCGGCCTGCATCCATCGCCTTCCTGCCACTTGGATGAGGTCATCAGTCCATCTTGTGGCTGGTCGTCCTACGCTGCGCTTGCCGATATGTGGTGGCCATTCGGGAACTCTTCGGCCCCATCGGCCATCAGTTCTGCGTGCTATGTGCCGTCAGAACGACATTAATTTTTCACATGACATTTCTGACTCGATTCATTTCCAATGTGCTCGATAGTTGTGTGAGGTACGAAATCTGTGAATTTTTCTCTAAGAGTGACCATTCCAAAGCTGGAGACGCTTTAAAACTACTATGTAAAGTTGAGGAAAAACTTAGTTTTTGGCTACAGTTTTGTGCCATATTTCTTGACCGAATTATTAAGTGTTTGTATTCATTAAACGCAAAATGTTATGCTCTCTAAGTTGTTAGGAGGTAATTTCCCGCTGAGATATCTCTGGTTATGAGAGAGAAACCAAAAAAGGTCCCGAAATTTCGAGGCTTAGTAGCTGTCAAAAGTAGTCCTGAGGTATCTCATGTTACCATTTTTATATATGCTTAGTTTCCCCCATACACACGAGATAAACTCATACAAACTTCTGCACCACATTTTGCATTAATTCTGAAAAAATTTTGATTCAAGTCCTTTAAGAAAACATTTTCGGTCTTATTTATAACGAACGGGAGTCCTCTAAAACACTCTTTAGATGCAGTTTAAATAAGCTGTGATTACGTTTTTCTCACTGCCACAGAATATTTAAACTGCCTCTGGGAGTGTGAATTTGAATTGAATTCCACTTTTTCCTACTTTTGTAAGAAGTGTTATTTTGGCTTTTAAAGTTATTGGTGGCTATCACGGAATCATATCATATAGGCTTTGATGTATAAGTTTAAGATGATTTGAGAAAAGATGGTCAAAGTGGAGTTTTTTTTCCCGCTGCCTTTTTCTCCACTACAAATACGGCCCGAAGGCAGCGGCTAACATAGTAACGTAGTACATTGACATTCAGCAAACAGAATGTAAATTCTGTACGTTGAAATAAATTATTGATTTCTGATTTCTGATTTCTAACAATTCTGATAGGTACAGAAACTTTAAAAGAAGTCTAACGTACCTACAATAACATGGAAATCACACTAGTTTCATACAGGGCTTAAAGTTTGCCCTCTAAAGCCATCTATGTCTAGCTATTGTAGTTGCACCAGAAAGTATCTTCTACTACATCTTTCTAATGTAATTGAGCAAGGCGACGGCCCGCGCGGGCCGCAGCGCCGGCGAGCGTGCGGCGTCGTCGTGTGACGTCGCTCTGGATTACTCGCTGCAGGAATTCAATTAAGTACAACTGAGTCGCGCGCAACAGCCGCCCAAGCAGAGCAATATACATAATAGATAATAATTTAATAAAACTTGTTATTATTTTGTCAACTGTATCGGACAAAATTTTGCTCTAATCTAGGTTTCGTTCAGAAGAGATGAAACCTAGATTAAATTTCATTCAGAAGAGCCTTCGACGCTGGCTCCGCATTTGTGCTCTTTGGATTTAAGAAAAACTTAGTCAAACGTAGTCAATAAAGTTACAATGGCAGTATTGTGAGGCTTACACTAATACTAAATTCTTAACCCGATTCTACTAAGTCCAACTAGTACGTTTGCTTACCTCTTTGGAGGTTCACCATATTGAGGTACGTGAATGTATTAAGTGGTCAATTAGTCACTCTCAATCCGAGTTTTAGGTCGCGCTCGTCCCGAGCTCGTTCTCTCATGAACAGAATAGTGCCGCGGCTGTGTGTGTGTGCAGTATGCACAAACTCCATCCTCCCGCGCATTGTTGTACTGAAAACATTCACGTGGAACGGAACGTTATTACATTTGCATGCCGCCTGCATTGTACAGAGGCAGCCTCAACTGCGCGGCACAACACAGAAGGAATACTATACAGCTACAGAGATTGAAAGCAATAAAACGATCTCATTAGATCCGGTTTGGTAAAAAATTGATCTACCAAGAAAAAAATATCTCACTAGATCCATAATGGCATAATGGATTTGGTCAATGGATCTACTGAGCTTATAGGGAAACTTCATGAGACGATGAATATGAAAGTATAGTATGTATCTTTTGCCAACATTTATCTCAAAGGGTAGAATCAGTAGAAGTTATAACGACCGCGATATGCTTGGAAAAGAAAGCTCTCATGGGGAATTTTGCCTATTAAAGAAGGATTGAAATACGACAACGATATAGACACGGTTTAGTTGTCCAATTAAAAGACGATAGATAACCCTATGCAACCTTCTTAGCAGCCCTTGTTGATTGTCAGTAGCACTAAGACGCGGCAGACAGCGCGCGGCGACTCAAAGCAGCAGCAAGGTTGCATCGGCGGAGGCGACGGCGCTATCCTCTTCAGTCTCCACTCCCCACTGTTCAGCTCGGATCATCAAAGTAATAAGAAAATCCCTAGCGACAAAGATAAAGGCATTCTGCAAAGTTCATTAGAGCATTGCGCGGTAGATTAATTACTTACAGAGTTTGTCGCAAATTATATCCGAGCTAACTCCGCCGCCCGCCCCGCGCCCCGCGCCCTGTGCCCCGTAACCCGCGCCCGCCTTTGAGATTGCCGGAGCAGAAGCAACGGTTCAATTATTCTGTTTCTTTGTAGCTTATTGCCGCCCTGCGATTAAGTAGCTTCAAAAGATATTATTAGGCATGATTAATAAGAATTGACCGGCGCGAACGCGGGTCGCGACGTGCAGTTGTAAATTTTTAACGCAGGTTTAACGCAGGCTGTAAATATAGAGCTACCTTAACTGGCTCGGCCGGCGCGAGCGTGACAGCGGCTGACGAGGGTGCCGGCTGTCACCGCGGCCGCCCGCCGGCCCCCACATCACCGGACCAATGCTGTAAAAAGTGTCATTTGACCACTCCACCTGCATGAAAAAAATTAACACTACAATACGTACACTCGAGAGCAAAGAATCCGGGCACCTAAATATACCTGAAAATCTCGGAAAATAATAATGTTAGCATAATAAAATGAATTGTGTTTAATAGACAATTAAATACTCCTTAAATAAAGGTATTAAAACTTTTTAGTTATTGTAAAGTTATGTCATAAAAAAATCAAAGGGAGACTTTCGAAGATGGAACTCCGAAATTATGTACTGCATTTGTTTTGGTTGCCTCCCCCTGCCGATGTAAAAACCTAACTGCAAAGTGGGTTACTCGGGGCTGCAAGTGATGTAAATTGCTTCGGCCAGATGTCGCTGCCTGTACGTAATACAAAGAAGTTTGTAAAGAAGCTCGAAATTTCACTGATGCCTGCACTTGCCCATTAGCTCAGCAGGGAGAGCGCTGGCACGGTTAGCCAAAGGTGTCCCGGCATGGGTGGAATTTTTACCCTCTAAATAGGTTTTTTTTATAATTTGTTTTATTACGCTAGCATTCTTAGTTTCCGAGATTTATAGCTTTCTTTAAGTGACCCGGATTCATTGCTCTCGAGTGTATATAACAGCGAGAGTCTAACATGGTCTAACTAAAGACCGGAGAAGTGCAAGTAGACTTCCGTGTCGAGGGTTATGAACAAATGATTACAAACTTATCGTTATAGTGGAGAATAATTATTGTTAAAGAATCGGTATTATTACCAGGATTATTAATTTATTTGTATAACCATGAAACCTTTTAAAGGTGTATTTAATATTAATTTCAACTTAATAGCTCTATTCGTTCCTGATAAAAAGGATCTTGACTGGATGAATGGACGGGAAAAAATGATCATATAATAGTTCCGTTTATTTTTTGTCCTCTCGAAGTATGGATCCCTAAAAGTATACCAAAGTGGAAAGATTGTATTACCTCGGGCAAAAACGCATAAACACAGAATGTTTGCGTTTGAAGGATGCTTTTTCTTCCCGCGGGTCGGCCGGCCCGAGCGCCGAGCGGTTATATTGCGGAGCAGTAACAATAAGGCTCGCCTTTGTTCGCATTATCTTTCAGAGTGCTTTGAGGAAACAGACGGACGGGCGTTATTGCACTCTGCAATATAAAAACATCTTGCCGGCTGCCGTGATACACAAGATACAAGAAATAATTAGCGGAGCCTTTCGTTTCGTCATACTAGGGCCGGTTTTTGAATTTAGAATTTCACTAAGTAGGTAAATACTTAAGTAACGTTGTGTCACGCTCTTTTCTGAGAAATTCGAAGAGACAGCGCTACAGTTAACTATTTACTTAGCGGAATTCTCAATTCAGAAACTGGTCCTAATAAAGGGAATGGGATTAGCGTTGTGTGTGCTGTCAGCGTTTGATAGGCAGTGTATCGGCACGCGGATGCAGATCGGTGTCACAGGCGAGGGTGCTCCAGGTGACACTCGGGCTACGCCGCGCGCCGGACAAGCGCCACTTGAGCGCCGCCGCCGGTCGCTACAGGGGACGCGATCACATTACTCGCACAGCGGCGAGCTGCGAGCCATGCATTCCGTAAACGAGTGCCCACTTGGAAAAGAAAACTATTTTCGTTTCGATGTACTCGTAGGTAACTATTTTCGTTTCGATGTACTCGTTTGCATCCGCGACCACGGAGTGGTCCGCTTCTTTTCTTGTGGAACACAATATACTCAATACGTTAGGGAAAATTGCGTTTGGTGGAAAATATTTTTTTAAATTTTCAGCGGGTTATTTTAAGGGTTCTGTAGTCAACAAAGAACCCTTATGGGTTCGCCATGTCCATCCGTCCGTCTGTCTGTCTGTCTGTCTGTCTGTAGCTTAGCACAGAGACGATAAGTACTAGAGAGCTGAAATTTGGCATAGATGTACATATTTATTACGCCAAAAAAACAGTAGGATAAAATCGCGAAAAAAAATTTTCAGGGTACCTCCCATACATCTAAACTAGGGATGCAATTTTATTTTCTCATCTACATCATAGTGTGGGGTATAATGATATTACCAATTAAATGGAATTGGTCGTTTATAATTTTTCGATTTAGAGTGCAGAACGAAAACGAAGTCTCGTTTCTAGCTTTCAAGAGAAAGGCCACAGAGTACTAGTGCTGTCATCTATCAGCATTGTCGCATCCACACTGACCCCGGTGTTAGCTTCCAGGCAAGGACGTAAGCTCTCTCTCCGACCTCGACTGATCCCGACTCTCAGCACGGGATGCTGCGCGATGGTCGCGGTCGCCGCTAGGTGGCGCTGTAACACGAGTCTAGCTCTAACGCCACCTGTGGGACTATAAAGACGCTTATTCTATGTTTGGAAACCTACTTTTTACTCTACATGGTCTTCTCTCGGAAAGGAGGGTTTACTTCAGCGTAGCTAGAGGCCACTGTAAAGCTTACATAAGTCGAAAAGATTTTCGGGGTAAAATATTTATTATAAACATACACAGGCCATTTCATTGAGAGCTACTGTGATTTATAGAAAAAAATTTAGCTGATTTATACATTCGCCACAAAAAATAACAACATGAAGTATCGAACAGTTGATATTTTCTTCAATATTTAGGAATTGGTCTCTTAACCAAGTTTTTGCATTAATGAGCATAACCCCCTTTAACCGTACTTTTGTAAATCTATAGTGTTTTAATAGAGATCCCGACCTGGGTATCCCTGATGTTGTAAATATAGGCATAGTAGAGATCAGCTATGTACTGCAATCATTTGTTAGGCTTCTGCAGCCGCCGGCGGCGCGCGGCGACGCGATGCGGCTCGAGCGGGAACGAGCCGCCTGTCCGGCACAGCCGCCCGCCCCCCGCGCCCGCCCCCCGCGCGCGTCCACCGTGTCACCTGTTCTCACCACTGCCAACGTCCACTCGGGTGACCGCGGGTTTTGTTCTGCTTGAACGTCTTTGAGTGAAAATATCGTAGCAAGACCTATTAACATATAACAGAGTAACTCGTAATTTAGAAACCTACAATAAAGCAACGTAAATACAAGTTTTGAATTGGCTCTTGTGTTTATTGATAGACTTTTGACCGAACAAAAAAGCCAGTCATTCGATGATTGTTTTACGATTTCAAAGTAGTACACAAAGTAAAAGTAGTACATAATGGTGAGTAAAACCACTCATTTTCGAGAAAATCCGGATACTATGACAAATCCTGTACAAAATATTATATTTTAAAAGTAAAGAACAAGAGACTACTATATGAGCGGACATGTGTAGTGCAGTATTGAATGTAGCTCGATTGCAATAATATAATCGTATGATAATTATGGTAATACTGTGCGAGGCGAGGGGAATGCGACCAAACTCGGTCAGCGGGCGAGGTGTCTCGGTGTACTGCGTTCCTGCGTGCGGTGCGGAGCGCTGGCATTGTGTAGCGCGACGACGCAGCAGCCGCCGCGCGGCGCGGGGCGGCGCGGCGTGGCCGGTCGGCATCGACAGCTCTACACATATTACTTCTACAATTAACATGCGCGGTAATTACTCTTCTGCAGACTATTCAGATGCTTGTTTTCAGGGTTTATATTTAATTGTTTAATTTGTTGTTGGATTGGAGTTGGATATGCGACTTAGTATTTTTAAGGTCCTCGACAAAAGTTCTCGGCCGGCCATTACTATAATAATAAATAATAATAAAAACATTTATTTAAAGCATCTGTGGCCTAAGATGTTAGTAACAAAGGTTCTTATAACTATGTTAGTGAGTGTATGTGTATGTACAGTTTTTTTTGACAATTTACACTTCACGGTCTCAGTGGTCCCACGGATGTGGAAACACTGAGGCAGCGATTAATGTATTGACTGTTAAGTATGTCTGCGATCATACTCAGGACGCTGTTGGCGCGGGCCCACACCCGCCGCACCAGGGACGCGCATCTCTTACGCATTGTGGCGTAAAAGCAATCGACGCGTACCCCTGACGCGCTACAGAAGCGGGGCATTCCCAACAGCACTCTGAACGCGTTATTGTATTGGACGCGAAGGGCGCCGTACGATTTTTGCGTGTAATTAATCCATAGGCTGTGCATATTATATTTACATGAACCCATCCGAGTCATTTTCGACCCCCACCTCTTCTAAATCAGTCACACCACCGGAGGGTTTAAGGTTACCGCCGAAAACAAAATTTGCTCTAAAGTTCATGTATCCAGCTAGTACAGGTTCCGAGATATATCGTGTAAAATTTCCAATTTTTGGCACACGTTCACAATCAAAAGTCTAAAGTCTTATTCAAGTGAGGGTGATCAAGCGGCCGGTGTTCTTAGTTTTGTCAAATCATTTTATGTAGATATCTTACCACTTATATTGTACGGGTGGTCTAGGGTACTTCTGATTAAACTAGCTATGAAATTTGAAGAAATGTTACAAAGACTGGCCAATTTCTCGCCTCAAATAAAAACGTTTGGGCAGTTCCTGCAGTGCAGTGCGACCAGTATAGGCCGCCTACGATCGTAGCCACTGGGTCTAAGTCGCAGCCCAGGGGAGCTGTTCTAACTCCTAACGCATAATTAAACAGTGGAAAATATGTCGCACCACGACCAAACTAACTTACTGCACTGCGTTGCGTATTACACGTATCAGGTAACAAACATTTAAATTAATGACTTCGAATTCGCTGGGTAAACCTATACGATTTTTTCAAACAATATTGCAGTCAACAACCATCAGTTCTGTGTTGCCGTAACGGCTACTGCGAGCGCTAGTAACAAAGCGTGCGCTCAGCGACGCGACGCGCTGCAAAGAATTAACACGCGGAATCCGTATTCCGGGGCGGCGCGGCAAAGCGCGCCCGCTGCTGTATTTCAGAGTAATTCGGGAATTGGGTCAAGTGCGCTACATAGGTACTGCAGAACAATGCAGACATATGCAAAATGAAGACTATTCTATTAGATTCTACGAGCTATAATCAGAATTGCTGTTGGTGACTTCGGGCTTGTGCAATTCCATCACTTTGTCAAAAGATAGATATTCCTACCAACAGCAATTCTGATTATAGCTCTTCTTTCAAACTACTCGGTCATTATTATTAACCAGTAAAATTACATTTAGCAACCTCGTCACCCGTTCGCACCACGGTCGGACTAGGTAAAGAGATCTCTTTGCCTTCCGTCCATCGCCTGAACAGCCAGAGACGTGTTCGTTAGTGGCGATAGATCAAAGGCGCGCGTGGCGCTGACTGCTGCCGGTCGCATGCCGGCCATTTACTAATAGTGGCAATTTCACATCACGAGTTCTCGGGTTATGGTTGCGCTTGTAAATAATATTATCAATGAAACTGGAAAGTTTGAAAAGTGACATATTTTTACACGCTTTTATTTCAGTTATAAAACCTCTATAAAAGATCTCCACTTGCTCAGCTGTGGTCTTGAGCGAAGACTTCAAGGTCTGTTCATCTAACTGATCGGCGTCAGGTGGTTTATGGACGTGCCCTCTAACCACTTCCCTTAGGAATTTGAAATTTTGCTTGCTGGTTCACTTTTGACGACATTATTCAAAAATGATAGAAGTAACCTGATGCTGCTTGCAGGGTTCCTCACGAGAGCTCGCCTGAACGGTGGCGCACTATCTCAAATTAAAGAGATTATTAGCAGTCAATTTATAACTTTTATTGTAGTCTTTTTATCGATTCCCACGCCTAACGCGGGATCGACTGACATTCTGAGCAAAACGTAACGATTCCCCTTCAGTGAATTCAAAATCTAACTAGGCTAGGTAATAAAGATGTATCGTTACATTACCATGAACATGAAACTTTGCAAAACAAAGCTACGGGTCGGGACGTTACTATCGAAGGATCGTTCGGGAAGTAATTGAAATTAAAAAAGATACTTTGAACAGTAGGGTTGGGTAGAGTAAGGTTACCTCAAGATTTTTTTTATATCAATGTCCATAAATATGTTACTAACAATCAATCATAATCATAATGATTTATTCAATGCATGTCATGGTAATAATACAGGTGGTAATAGAATATTAACAAAAATAATTGATGCTCTACTACATGACACCCTGTAACGGCACTACAATTTTATCCTTATTCTATGTCAGTCACTAAATGAAAATCATAAAACATAGATTTATTTTATATCCTACGACTGTCTCTCTTACGATTTCAACTGACAACTTAACATGTGCTGGAGGGCAGATTCGTTTATCCTTTCAGCTTTTATAGATAGATAGATGGAGAACACTTTATTATTATTTAACTTTTCTATTATTTTCAGGCATACCACTCTTTCGCCGAATACAGCGTGAAGCAGCTTATCGAAACAAAATAATAAATTAGCGTATGCAAGAACATTGTTAGTATTCCAGGTGCTGGAAGCGTGTTTGTTTGAGTCAAACAGCCGAGCCGGCCGGAACTAGCGCTGCAGTTGCGGCGCCGATCGATGACGTCAGCGTCACGCACGCACACCAGCACGCGGCCGCAGGTGTCACGCACACACGCGCGGCCTGATGACCTGGGATACATAACAACACTCGTGCAGGCCCGCACACGCTCACATCGATTGCGTCGATTTTATGATGACTGATTAATTGTCGAAATTTATTGAAAAAACTGAAAAGCTCTAAAATTTTAATAATTATTATTTATTTATTTCAGATGAAACATCCATAAACAGTTAGTAAATGACTTAGACTATGTTAGTGAAATTAAGCGAAGAATTCAGGACTATTTTACATGCACCTTTATATGATGCTTCCAAAAGGAAAATACAAATACATTCATTAACTATTTTATTACCTACAAAAAAATTTTAAACTTATGATCTGAATTGGATGAAACCAAAACTGGCACAAAAACGCCAAAAACTTGAAAACCCATTTAGATAACTACATCTTTTAGACATTTGCTGGAGTGTTCCCTATTGGTCCCTCCAGTACTACAGATTGTAAAGCGATGTATATAAATCCTGAAAATTCTAGATTCATAGTTATGATAAATAATACTGGCAGTAAATAATGTCAATTACGTGATTAAATGTCTTATCATTAGTGAAATATTACATTCATAATTACAAGATTATTGTCGCGAGGGAGGCCTATGTCCAGCAGTGGGCGTCAAATGGCTGATGAATTAAAACAAATCTTCACGTAAGCTATCTAATAAACAGTAACAGCAGCTATTCTAGTAATTATGCAAAACAAGGTAAAATGCGTGGGTGAAAGAGTATAAAACCTATTCCACTCGAATGATCCGTCAGCATGTGGCGATATGACTCAAATATCGTTGAGTTTCTTGCTAGAGACTTTTGTAGAGTCCATCATAAACATAAACATTTACATACAGGCACATACATTGCTTCTGGCCCCACACTAGGATACCGTGTGTCGTGGGAACCAGAAACAACGACATCACAAACATGTAAACATCCAAGACCTGGGTTTTTTTTCCCCAGCCGGGATTCGAACCCAGGACCTCTCGCATGGTATGCAGATGCACTACCGCTGCGCCACGAGGTCGTCGAATCATCAATACTATTTAATGTTTTCTAAAACCGTGAGACCCTAAGCTTGGAATAAATGTACGCAGGGCTATATGGTAATATTGTGTTAAGATACTAATCTTGCCTCTACTACCTCGACTTATGATTGGTCTTCCTGTGGCAAACGGTAGTGTTGGTTTAGCTAAACTGAACTTTCTTCGAATTTTGAGTTGACATTTATGGGGTTTCTTGCATCTGTGTGCATACGAGTACGTGTGATACGGTTGCCTCGACATAATATGTAATTCTAGAGATTATCGGTTAAGTTTTAAGATTCATTCTTTTACATATATTCTTCGAATTTTCAGCCCCACCCAATATAGGTGGTGCGTCACTTTGTAGGACTGAAATCATCCTTCTCCTAAAGTTGAATAGTTCTTTAAGATCATAACAGCTGGCGTTATTTGTATCGATTTTAGAATTATCTATTTCAAAACTGTGCGAATGAAAGGGTCGACCATTTCAGCCGCTACAGTTGGTTGGTTCTTATCATTTATAAAATCATCCAGATTTTCTATGCCTTCTTTGGTATGGAGTGCCATCATACCAAAGAAGGCATAGAAAAACTCTAAAAAAAAGAGTTTTTTTCAGGCCTTAAATATCAAGTTACTTCAACACAAGTTAAAATAAGTTGCGCCTTTGTCAGAAGCCACCTTGCATATGTTTCTCAAGTGTGTCCACCTTGCATATGAATCCATGCTATAATAATAGGGGTTAAAGTATGAAATTGCCGTTTTATTGCAATAGGTTCTTTGAATTGACATAGAATCTTCATGGTTTGAGGTTTTCGAATGAAACTTTTTTCAAATGGTTTCTATGATGTTCTTTTTTTAAAAAATGTGAAACATTTGAATATCGACTTTCAATTGTTTTTGTTATTCAATTTAGACAAGAAAGATGGATACTGCGAAAATTCGAGTGATTTTTGAATACGAGTTCCGACGCGGAACTAACGCAGCAGAAACAGCCCGCAATATCAATGCTGCGTTTGGAGAGGGGTCTACTAATGAACGCACCGTGCGATTTTGGTTTAAACGCTTTCGTGATGGAAATTTCGACTTAAAGAACGAGCCACGAGGAAGACCGCCCACACAGGTGAATAACGATGAATTAAGAGAGATAGTGGAAGCCGACCCTAGTCAAACTACCCAGGAATTAGCGGCATGGTTTAACGTTACCTTACCCACAATATTGACTCACTTGCATCAAATCAATAAAATAAAAAAATACGAAAAATGGATGCCTCATAATCACTCGAATTTTCGCAGTATCCATCTTTCTTGTCTAAATTGAATAACAAAAACAATTGAAAGTCGATATTCAAATGTTTCACATTTTTTAAAAAAAGAACATCATAGAAACCATTTGAAAAAAGTTTCATTCGAAAACCTCAAACCATGAAGATTCTATGTCAATTCAAAGAACCTATTGCAATAAAACGGCAATTTCATACTTTAACCCCTAATATTTATACAATCGAACTAAAAAGTATTCAAAAAAAGTTTATTCGTTACCTTAGATATAAATTAAAATCCCTAAGCAAGACTATTATAGCAAACTTTGTATTAAACTTCTTCTACTTCCTCTTTATATTCGCCGTAATATTAGCGATATTTAAGTTTTGCTTAAATATCGCCAAAATTTCATTGACTCTCCTGAATTGTTAGCTCATTTGAATGTCCCCGCGTTCATTCTAATTACCGGAAAAATTAATTTCTTCTGGGGGCCGCTCGGTAGTTTAGCCAACTCTGTAATGAAAACAACAGCATCGATTTGTTCTGCGACAGTATATGTACCTTTATTCTTCTCTTCTTCTACGTAAATCTACTATCTCGGACTTCTGTAACTCTTTGCAGTCGATGCCCTGACCATCGAATATGGATTGACTGACCGTTACTTCACATATTCTTTATTGTACACTACGAATTACATTTGAAACCATGAACGTGTATTGATTGTATAATTATCTATTTGTTTTGGAGTGAGTCAAATATTGTTTCCTGTATGTACTCAGGCATTTTCTACCAAAATATATCTACCGGTGAAAACTTATCATTGGTTCTCTCGTTTTATTTTTTCAATCTGTCCCCATACAAAGATTACGGACGGTCCAGTTTATCCCATTCAGGTTAAACGAAATTGTACTCAAAAATATTTATACATGTGGGTATTGTAGAAGTATAATTTGTAGTCGGTGCCCAGTTTCAAGACTAGCACATACATTTTGCACCAAAATATATGTGCTGTTCTTGAAACTACCTATATGTATAAATACTTCTACTTCTAATTATTTAAATTATTTCTAACTTTTTAGTGCTTTAGTGTTTCGAGGTCGGTTTTCATTTTTTATTTAGTTTCTTACAAAACTTCTTTTCTTCCTTGTCAGTTCAACTACAAATCAAAAACCTACTCACAAGTCCGAGCCCAAAAATTATGTTTGAAAGTATATGCACCATGTGACTCAAATATTGGGTCATGAACTTGTCATTTAATTTTGTCGTAGCCCAACAGTTCCGACTGTCGTCAAGGGTCAGGGAAGGTGTTAAGAAACGACTTAGAAGTGAGGGGCTTTATTTGACAAAGTAAAGCAAGATCGCACTACACGATTGAAAGATGAAAAAGTACTGTACTGCGGGGACACTTGTACTTAAACTTATGTTACAATTTATGATCTTTATACATATCATGAATATAAATTTGCAAGACACAAGTAAGCACGTCATAATTAGACAAGCAAAATTTTTTCGTAGCGAGGTTTCATTACGAAAATTGTGTTATGCCGGTAGTTGTAACCACAAAAAACTATACAATGAACACAATTAGTATATTAACCAGTAATTTAGACTGGTAGATTGGCCTCGAAGCGCTTTGCTGCCGTCACCGGCAGGCTCTCTTTGACCGAAATTGCTTATTAATTGGCGCAGCCGAGCCCGAGCCCGAGCCGGCGATCGCTTACACACACGCCAGACACCACGCGCGGGTCAACACAGCCATTGTGTTTTATTGTTATTTATTTATCCGACCGCAGGAAAATGTAGAAGATTAACTTCATTATTGATCAAGTATTTTGAAATCGTGCATTTCTTTCATATATTTGTTAGAAAAAAGAAAGAAAGAAAGATATATTTATTTGACGACACAATACTCAAAAACATAAACTCACAAAACAAAATACAACAGTCACCAGAAAACACAATATCTGCCGAAATGTGGGTAACGGCAAAAAAACGTTTATCAACTTATACAAGCATAACTGGATCAAAATTTAATTTAATTAAGATCGAAGTGATCTGTTACCTAGTAAGTGGTAATTTTATTCACATGGGTGTTACACAAAACGGTTAAGACGACTTCATGGCGCAGCGGTAGTGCATCTGCATACCATGCGAGAGGTCCCGGGTTCGAATCCCGGCTGGGGACAAAAAAAAACCCCAGGTCTTGGATGTTTACATAATATGTTTGTGATGTCGCTGTTTCTGGTTCCCAAGACACAGGGTATCCTAGTGTGGGGCCAGAAGCAATGTATGTTTACATACCGTGTAAATGTTTATGTTTATCCTTATGTTTATCGTTCAGATTCAATCTCAAACCTATATCATAGCATAAGCAGGCTTTTTAGTCTGCACGGACCTTCTCTCAGGGTCAATCTAAAATCAATTTTTAGGAACTTACGAAAGCCATATTTTAAGAGAGTTTTAAAAGTGGATGAAAGCAGAGATTACCTTATTGGTATATGTCGGTCGCGTCAGTGGCTTGAGGCTTCTGCGGGCGTGCGCAGCCGGCGGTCTGGCCGCGGGCGCGGGCGGAGGCGGGGGAAGGTGGGGCGCGGGCCGGGGGCGGGGGAGGAGTTTGATTGATCTCGTTATGTAATTTGCTCTTTGATCAAACTGCGATCGGCCGGAATGCCCCAATTTCATACTATTATTGATAATTACTTTTCAAGATTTTTTCCCTAAAATCGAGTTCTTTGTCTGTTGCTACTGACTTACTAAAGGACAACATCCATGGAAAATTGAAAGTATAGCAACCAACTGTCTAATTAAATTCCTGCTAAACTGTTTTTCCAGGCCTCAGGCATCGGAAATTCTTTATGTTTCATTATTACAGACTCAACGAAAGTTTTTAGAAAAAAATTGTTTCGACAGATTCACTCCCAATTTATGGTGAAGAAAAGTGATATTTAAGCTAATGTGAAACCATCAGCGACATTCGGACACATCAAAAAAGCATAAGTAACCAATAGCAGGAGCTCTAGCCCATCGGCTTCGACGACAGCAAAGTACGATGCTCTGTGTGTAATCTAATTGACATAAGAAAGGCACTTAACGTACATCTGAAACTCAATCCAAATGGATTGTTTAGGTTTGCTAAAATTTGCATTTAACAAGGTTACCGATTTGACAAAAATCAATAGCCCTGTTAAATCAAAGCCAGTCCAGTGAAATCTGATAATTATTGCATGATAGCTGCGTCTATACATTTCAGTAGCACGCATTTCAGTAGGTACTTTGATGTAGGTTGTATGTTAGCACACATAATTGCGCCTACCGCACACAGCTATAGCACAGAACAACCGCTTGCTTGCACAATGTTCTTCGATCGGACGGAAAAAACGTTTTATAAGCAAAATAAAAAACTACAATAGACAAATAATGAAGTACTAATGAAAAATATATCGATCTGGAGCCGCGGCAGTGCCCCCGCCAAGTCGAGCAAAAAAGTGACACGGCTGTCTACGGAAACCGGCAGGAATCGTTAAAAATTGACATTTAACGACATGACATCGGCGCTATGAAGGTGACATAGATGGCCGCTAGATGGCGAGCGCTGTCTTTAGACAACGTTGTTGTATGGTAGATCCCTTTAAAAATTTATTTATTATATTTAAATATAGTATTTTTTGTTCTAGCTACAACATAAATACATTATCTGTGAAAATGTTAATTGTCTAGCTATCACGGTTCATGAGATATATATAGCCTGGTGACAGACAGCCAGACAGACAATTGGCACATAGGCTGTTTTTTATCCCGGAAAAATACACATCAAAATTACCATGCGAACGAAGTCGCGGGAAACAGCTAGTTGTGTATACAACATTAGACACAAAAATCAAGAAAAAAAAATCATTTGTTTTAATTTAATTATAAATTTTTGAAGTGAATATAGAACTAAATATTCTGTCAATATTTCAAGCCTCTACCTGTTGCCGTTATTAATGTCAGCAAAAAACGGCAATAAAGTTACGTTTGTTGTATGGTAGTACCCCTTAAATATTTATTTCATTCTGTTTTTAGTATTGGTTTTTATAGCGGCAACAGAAATAAATAATTTCAACTGGCTAGCTATCACGGTTCATGAGATGTATCTGATGTAGTTTGGTGACAGACAGACAGACAGACGGAGAGACAAACAGACAGACAGACGGACAGTGAAGTCTTAGTAATAGGGTCCCGTTTGGCACCCTTCGGGTATGGAACCCTAAGAAACCAAGTCTCGCAACTCAGTTCTTCTACCGTAATTGGTAGGTGGAATATAAGTTGGTAAATATATTTATGTAGTCTAAATTCTGCTAAAAAAACATACAAATATGTTCACTATCTACAATCTAACATTCAACAAGTACTAGGCCAAATTTATGTTTATGAAGAAATCAAAACTCATACTCACAGTTTATTACACACAGGTAATTAAAGATGCAGAATTATGTGCATTTAAATACCCAACAATAGAATAATAACGTTTTTTACGGGTATCTGTCGACTTTAGTTTACATAGCTCTAATACATCTCTTTTGAGATTTAAGCAGTTCCCTCAGAATATGATACCATACCGAAGTGTGGAAGCTACATAGCCGTGATAGGCACACAATACTGCGTCGTGGTTCACAACTTTAACGCGTATGAGAAAAAATACACTGTCAGCAAAAAAATCTAAATTACACTTTTTACTTTCATAGCGACAATAGATCATATTTATAAGCTTATTAGCACTTCATTAGACATGTGAAGATTGATAAAAGTAACGAAAATAGTTCAACATATACAGATTTTTAAATCCACAAATCATACCTGGCAAGTTTTCATTGTTTTCATTTTCTAACAACTGGCCAAGTTTGGTCAGTAAATTTAAGAGTTACACAATTTTTCCTTATTTGTTATAACACTGCTAATTTCGCGAAGACAGGGGACTTGGCAAGTTCTTATACATCAAGTAATTTATGAGACTAGAAGTTGGCCATTTATGTTTTGGTGGGATATAATATAAAATATGTGTTCATTGCGTAAGCGCAATGCAATTTGATGCCGAATTACCTTAAATAATTTTCAACAAGACTTTCACCATTTACTGATAACAATAATCAAGGCTCGAGCGTGGCCTTTGATCAAACGAGTAATTCATACAATTGCTCACACAGTAATGACTTGCGTACGGAGATTCAAAACTCTGCGAATAATACAAATTAACACTTCTGTGTTTTTCATTTTGCCATTGAACCGAGGATTATTGGATATCACTGGATAATCGCTACGTACCTCAACTCCAACAGTGCAAACTGACCCTTACTAACTGAAAATAGAGCCCTCTATACTTATATTTATAGAGACTTAAATTATGTTCCAGTGTCATGAATTATGTTTCACAGGTTATTGATCTGACTATTCCGAGTAGTATAACAAATAAATAATTATAATATTTGAAAAACTACTTGTAAAATAACACCAACTGACCGAACAAAAAGTATAAAATACGTTGCCCACTGCTGGGTATAGGCCGTTTCCCCCAAATGCCATCTCTCACGGTCCCTTACCATCCGCATCCTTGGACTCTCCGCCGACTTACCATCCGCATCCTCGGACTCTCCGCCGACTTACCATCCGCATCCTCGGACTCTCCGCCGACTTACCATCCGCATCCTCGGACTCTCCGCCGACTTACCATCCGCATCCTCGGACTCTCCACCGACTTACCACTTATTTTGGAAATAATTAGGGGAGGTCCTTCAACAAAGTTTTTTTTATTAATCTACGTATAACTTATCAAGTAATTGCTCTTTATACGCTGTCTTAATTTACGACCCTGTATAACCCAATAACCTTGTATATTTGTAACGAATTTAAATTTTTTCGCTCCACGTATCTAATGCAGGGCTAATTTTGTTCAGTAAAAATATTTTTTATCCCAGGTAATCCTAGTTAATTTTTCAAAACTTTTCTTTCTTTCAACCAGTTCTGAGCCCTTAGCGCGAGTCCAATACTCACACCTACCTGTAGGTAGGTAGGTAGGTGTGAGTTGAGTATGCTTCTATGTGTAATACATAGAAGACCTTAAATTTATAAGCAGACT
The DNA here is from genome assembly GCA_963969515.1 of Yponomeuta evonymella. Taxonomy (NCBI): domain Eukaryota; kingdom Metazoa; phylum Arthropoda; class Insecta; order Lepidoptera; family Yponomeutidae; genus Yponomeuta; species Yponomeuta evonymella. Next base: position 23,151,994 of record OZ018343.1, on the reverse strand, counting down.
TGGGCAATTAAGGAGGTCTAGAGTGTCTGTGGGCTTCAACCTCGGCAATGTAAAGCATTATACCATGGCTCAGACAAACCTATAGTTCGCTAATTTTAACTCCAGGTAGCTTTGTCGTTATTTTTTTTATAATCTGCTTTTGCCCATAATGCCGTATAGTCTATTCATCCTTACTTGTCCAATTTAGTAAACAAGATTCTACCCACAAAGTATGACTTTTTAGTTATAAACATACATAAAAACATATTAAACGTACTGAGAACCTTCTCAGACTCGTCGTAGACTAAGTCTGGAGTTTTTTGCCCATTCTTTTGCCAAAATGATCTAGATTTTCAAATGGACACCTAATTTTACTTGTAACTTTCATTAAGTCACATTTTGTGTGTTGTTTGTAATCAAAACATTTTGATTTGATTTGATTCTCCTTTTTTGAAGTCGGTAAAAATCACTAAAGCACGTACATTACTTTTCCAGAATCATTCTTCGATACTCGTTCAAATTTCATTCCATGAGCTATCATCACGCATTACGAGGTAACAACTAACAGATAACTAGAGAGAGAGTTTGTTTTGGAGCCGGACTTCCCAGCGTGAGTCAGTTATACTTTCGTGGTGCTAAATAGGCATAATTGTCGCAGAAACGGCATTCTAATCGTGATCGTTATAAATAATCGCGATAAGAATCTTGTTTATTTTGCCATTATGTCAAGTGTCACTTAATGTTTCAAGTAACTTCATTCTCAAAAAAATAGAATGGACACGAAAGGCCATCTTGGCTACTTTTTTGGAGGACTGGAAGCCGTGCGAGTGATGGAGTAAGTGTAAAGTGTGCAAGTGTCGGCTGGCAGCGCGCGATAGCGCCCCCGCTCCGCCGCCCCCGCTGACCCCGCCGCCCCCGCCGCCCCCGCCGCCCCCGCCGCCTCGCGCCCACAGAAGCCTCGCTCTAGACAATCGAACACCATGGTGCAGGCTCCAATACCAAATCACTTTTTGAAGCTATGCAGCGCGGATCGTAGCTAACCAAACAAATCTTAAAGTCACCGATATGACACTGTGACCATAGGTGACCATAACTGACGATGAGTATTATACAAAAAGACTCTTGTGGTGTTTTCACACTTTCCTAAGGAGGAGTCAACGGCACTTCTGACAGTTTTCTATGATAGATATTTTAGCCTACCGACAGTTTATATTGGATTCGGTTTATTTTATTAAATTCGAATCAAATCAAATAATTTGATTTTTGACAAAAGGAGCATGACATACTGTTACAAAGAGTGTTCCATAAGTAGTAGTTAAATGACAGAATTCTCCAAGCACCATAACGTCTGAGTCACCTGACCATTAATGCGGGTCTTAGTTGCCATCAGACGTCTTACATTATAAACCACTATAATACTCGTAAGTACATTTCCTTAATCATGGGGTACTTTAAGATTTAAAAATATTTGCAACAGTAACTTGGTAACAGTTAAAGATTACCACTACCCTCCGCGCTAGCTAGAAACTGTGTTGCGGCAGAGTAGGTTCGTCATCAAATTGTTTAGACGGTGCTGCAGATAAGTTCGCTAAAACTTAAAACATTATGCAAACAAACATAATTAAACATTATGCAAAGAAACATAATGAGAGAAACTGTGTGATACCGAAATATACATTCACTGGAGCACAGATTTAGTATCAAAAAGATGAAGTTTTGTGCAGAATTTCGGAGTTGGTCTCGTTATAAGAGTTGTTTCTGTTGATAAGTGGAATAACCCCCTTAAATTTCATTTTCAAAAATCTTTTAGAAGTAGTGCCAAGTTGTAACAGTAATAAAAATTAAAAACTTTTATTCATCGTAGCGCAGAAACTTACAAATAAAACATAGGAGATAAGACTATCTGTTCATCGCTCGTTTATAGAAAAAGCCTATATGTGACTTTTTGGGTGGTGGTCGCCACTACATAAGCTCAAATATTTTTATATTCATTATAAAAACAGAATGTTTACTTAATGAACGTCAAAATATTTCACAATTAATAGATAAAATTTAAAGATAAACCAAGTAGGGCATTTATAACGTGTTAGTCTATGCGATGCCCACCTCCCGTCGCTGCGAGAGAGAGTTAACTTTTGCTCGAGTGTTTATCTCAAGTTGCGATACACGCCAACTTACTGCTTACCGGTGCAGCGCGGTTGAAAAACTTTTACTTCACTTCACACAAGACAGGTAGAAAATTTTGTTTTGAAACTTTTCATAAATAGATAGTTAGATAATAGTATATTATGCATTTAATGAATATAGGACGGATCTCTAACGAGGGCCATAGATGAATCACGAGCGTAGCGCAACTGAGGGATTCTTACATTCAAGTGTAAGAATCCTTCAGTTGCGAGTAGCCCTCGATATGAATCCGTTTTATTCACGAGTTGCATGACTACGAGAAAAAGAAACATTTAAGCGAAAATAGACATTTAATGAAAAAAAAGGAAGGTTAAATGAACCAAAAGGCACATTAAAATTGGAACAATTACTAAAATTAAGAGTGATTTTCTTATCGTTATATAAGGATAGTCAACTTGTGTACTGATGATAGCAAAGAACACAAAACGGTTTTTATTCTAAAACTAAACTCCTTGGCGAAAATGTCGACCAATCAAATCTCAAGGAGTTATTTGCACAAGTAGTTCGTACCGAGTTTTTTTTTGCGTAAGGAGTCTGTATAGCATTAAAATGCAGGTTTAATGTTGAGTTCTAAATTCAAACACTAAAATAGTGATTGAAAGTGTCTTTTATTCACGGTTTTCAGTGAATAAAATAAGATTTTTAAAGGTTGTCTGGAAGAGATCGCTTTTAGCGATAAGACCGCCAATTGTATACTTTTAAGATCTAGATATTAAGTACCTTACTGGTGTGCAATAAAGTGTTATCTATCTATCTATCTTTTTAGAGGGGGAATGGTATAAAGAACATTTTATTGCCAACCACAAAAAAAGAAGAACAATGAAATGAAATTAAAATATTTATTTCAGACCTGGGTCCATATTTGACATAATAACAGCAATAATAATAAGAATGCTAACATCACAGCAGAATTAATTAATATAAAATATATTACAATCATAAAAAAATCAGTGAAAAATTAATCTAAATTGAAATTGTATTGATTAAAATATATATATATATATATATATATATATATATAATTTGTAATAAAAATGCTTTTGCTAGACAAATAAACAGAAAATGTGAAGGTGAAACAGTTTTCATTAAAAAAAGCACTAAAATATTACATCCTGTTTACTGAACCAAAATACGGCTCATATACATTTAATTATTTCCGAAGCAAGCGAATGCTAATGACCGGTGCACGCAATATAAACTTAACTATACAAACTGACAACAGACAATATTAATGTGACAAGTCCAGTGGAAGTTCGGCTCTCGCTCGTGGCGTGGCTACGCCGTAGCTACGGCGTAGCTACGGCGTAGTGGCTACGGAGCAGCTCACTCGCTGCAGCGGCGACGGCGCGCACGGTCGCCACTCGGTGCTACGAGCTGCGCGGAACTTCGTAGCGCTACGAAGTTTTCCGCGGGTGAAAAAATAAACTTCGACCCTTAACGTTTTTCGGTACATTTTGAGGTTGGATTGTGATAAATTAGTTTTAATTTAATCGTCCTATTAATATTGCAGTAACGTAACAGATTAATTACTCGTAACCTTGTACTTGTAAATCTTTTCGGGTGTTTCAAATGTATTTAGTGCAATTTTATTTTTTGGAGGAGTTTAACAGTTCTGCTGCGTAAGGTAAGTGTAGTTTCGATATCTTTTATTTGAACTCATAAAATAATCTTGTACTTATGAAAGACAAGGCTTAAGTCACTTCACCATTTCAAGATTGTTAGTGTAATTGATCGCAGCAACTCGGCGGTTTGTTGTCGTCGAAATGTTTAGAGTCCCCGCAGCATTGCAGCGGCAACCTCCGCGCGTCAATTGTTTGCAGCCCGCGCGCGCAGTGGGACAATGGCGCCGCTTACCAACGCTACGAGAGATTATTTTCGAAATTAAATTTCTCCAAAAGTGCGGACTAAGGACCACTACATAACAAGCCGTTTACTCGGTAGTGACTGTATCTTTGTGTGTGTGCAGGCGCGATGCAGGCGGCGCCGGCGCTGCTACTTCTGGCTGCTCTCGGTGAGTGACATCACACACGCTATGTTTTACTGCCTCATATATATACATACCCTCATGCGATCTCTCTTACACATATACATTCGTGTATAGTTTATTTAACAAACAAAAAACTAACAACTGAAAGCCTGTATCGTTTTATGTACCATAGGTTCCAGAGTCTATTCCAGTGATGTAATTTCACTATTTAAGATTTTATATTATACTAAGATTAATTTTATTCACATCATAACATGAGCAGACTGATGTCAATTTCAAAATAATTGATGAATTGTTCTACCTCTAGTTACTACAAAAAAAATATCATCATCATCATCATCAGCCATTTGACGCCCACTGCAGGACATAAGCCTCCCTCATGGTTTTCCAAGCTTCGAACATAACCATGAGGGGTTTTGCCATAATCGCCATGCTTGGCAGGCGGATTGGCGATTGCAGTATGTGGTTGGAATCTCAGGAAGACGCTGCTGCCCGTCTCCTGGTAATTTAATTCCTCAGTCGCCTTCTACGACATCCACGGAAGGAAATGGAGTGACGCTATTCTTAATCCGGCGCCACACGAAATACGGAATAAAGTATACCACGTACCAACAAACGTAATTAGTTAGAGTTGAACGTGATAAAGGCTCGCATCGCCGCGCTGTGATGTGATGTAATGGGATCGCGCGAACCCGTGTCTGAATAGGTGGGCGAGACTTGCTTCCGTGCACATGCAGCGCGGCGGCCATCGAAAATGGAGGCGGCCCGGAGACAACGTTGGGATGATCTCGACAAAGTCTTGTCCAGCGAAAACAAATTACCAAAAACCGTCGCCTCAAAAGGGGTAGGACACTGCCTTGCGATGGAACATCCATGTTATGGAGGCTATATAGAAACTTTTCTAAGACACGATTCTCGTAATATTCTTAATATTCAATATTGTCTATCATATTATTGAAGTGAAGCGCCCGAGCCAAACCCGAGCCGCCATATTGCCGTGAAGCCAGCGTGCGCCGCTGCTACGCGGTCGCTTTGAAGATTCTGTTGGCTTTGATGATCGTGGTTTCTCTATTGAAAAGCATAGGCAGCGTATGCCTAGCGTACATCATTTGAGTCCCAATATAGTTTCCGTAGGGCCCGTATAAAACTGGCTATCGGTTACGACAATGAATTAATTGACATTGTTTTACTTTATCAAAGGTAAAGGTAGTACTTGACTAAAAACAGACTAAAATAAATATTTAAGGAGGGCTCCTATACACCAAACGTATTTTTTTGCCGTTTTTGATGGATATCATAACGGCAACAGGTATACGCTTGAAATATTCACAAAATATTTAGCTCTATATTCGCTTCAAAAATAAATAATTAAATTAAAATTAAATTAATATTTAAGGGGGCTCCCATACAACAAACGTGTTTTTTTTCTCGATCTTTGTGTCTAATGTTGTATAGATAATAGTACCGAACCCTTCGTGCGTGAGTCCGACTCGCACTTGGCTGGTTTTTTTATTGATCAAGTTTTTCAACACCCAAATGGCTAGTGCTTAAATCAAGCTACCCAGAAATGTAAACAAAATAATGACTTGTAAAACTTGTTCCTTTATATTCATTGCTCGTTGCTTTGTTTACATTTGAGTATAATTTGATTTCTGTAACAAGGTTTAAAAACCTATTCTGTAACAAGCTATTCAAAATCTTGATTAATCGAAAAATAATTAATTGATTTGAGGAAACTGATTCTTTCAGTTTAAGTTTCAATTCGGCAAGCCTTGACGTGGGGATGTCAATAAAAAAGTTCACACACATCACGAGCAATAGTTAACAGCAAACAATAGAAGTGGTCGCTCGGATAACACATTATGTGGACAAGTACATCTAATTGGACCTGTTAGTAGCTTGGAAAACAGTCAGGGAAAAGAAATCGATCACTGTGTCGAAAGTATATAGAAGTATTACTAGTCCATAGAAGATAACACGAAGGGCAACCTTCCGCTTTCTCTGAAGCGAAAGATTTTCGACATGTGTAATTGTGTATCCCGCCCGTCCTTACCACTCACAGACTTGGTCATTGACTGAACAATAGAAGTCCCAACTCAAATTTTGCCAAAAAGCGACGGGCGCATCATATCGAGCGTCCGGAAGACAGATCTTATCCGGAATACCATGATGTGCGTATGGGTGATGTGAGCTCCATCAACCTGATTAGGTGGGCGACACTTGCCGCCATGTGGGGCCAAGAAGACGATGGCAGAATAATCTCGACAGGCTATTGCCGGAGTGGCCAGAAATGGCCAAGGACGGAAAGCCTTAGTTCGAAAGGGGGTCGGCCATTGCCCTGCAGTGTGACAAAAATAACTTTCAGCTGTTAATGCCTTTTTCTAAGATAGGTTTCTTGTTAGTATAGTCTAGTATAATATTGTAGTATATTAATTTCATTAAAAGATTCATCAAGATACACAACGTCAATCGGTTGTTAGAAGTGGCAGACAACTGGCTTTAAATGGTCCCACCAGTGGCCAGACAAATCACCGCTGCATAATGACACTCGATAGTAATGCCTTTCCCCCCCCTCCCTCTGCCCCGCAGGTACCATTGAGGGTACCAGAGTATGGCACAGTTCTTACAGGTTCATTAAAGAACGACATAGCTGCATTGTTTACTGTTTCAGTGCAATCTGAAAGAGGATTTTGTGGTTTGAAGCTCAGTGTTTTTCTTTTCCCCCGTGAGTGTATGAGAGAGGTGTTTGCATATAGGCCATTTGTGTTGACCGAGTGCTACGGGCTCCGATTAATCAATGCAGACCAGTGCAGTAATCCGGGCGCTGAGCCGGCGCGGCGCTGCGGCGGCAGAGACCACTCTCGGTGGACCGGCCGCGGCCGGCGCGCGGTGCCTTACAGCCCCCTGGATTGTCTCGGATTCCAGCACCTGATTGTAATTTATTACTGATTGTCTTATACCGTACATTTTAACAAGAGACACTGCTGATCAATACCTACTTACAAAGCAATATCATCACTGATTGACTGAGAAACAAAGCGCAGCCTAGGCTGGTAGACCCAGTCATTTCAAATTCACAGAAAAGTGGCCTCATATGACCTTGTAGTGCACTAAGGAAAGATAGTTCCTCTCATCTAAAGGGGTATAAAATGAGTGAAAGTGAAGTTGTGAGTATCAGCCGCTAGTATTACATTAATAACATTTGTTTGGTTATATCAAGCGCGTTGGATCAGAAAAAATATTACGAGCACATGCTCATTTAATTGTAACGAAGCTTCGGATGATGCGTGAAATAATGTTTTAACTGACGTCGCAAATCTGTAATGAAACGAAAACGAAATAGAAGAGTTAATTAGCAGTCCGGAGCAGCAGCGCCGCTGGCCGCCGGGCGCCATGCTGCTTCATAAATCAGCGCCGCTCCACCGACGCGACAGCACGTGATATAAGCCCCGCCATTGTTTGTCCCTCGCCAGCGATTGATTGGACGTTTTATTAAATTCCACGAGGACTCCAATGTTATTGACTTTCCAAGTATTAATAATGATAGCTATTGTATAAAAGTTGACGTCGTTGCCATGGGGGTTACTGTGGAGTACAATGACGCAGCTTGAGCATAAATACATAAGAAATATTACGTATCATTATGACCGATTCACTTCAAAGAACTGTACGTACACTAACCATTATAAGTCAATGCACTGCATCACTAGCTGGGTGATGCATTGCGTATACTTCAATTCTCTTCAATTAGTTAGACCAAAAAGTACCCGTAGCTGGATTAGTTTCTGTTTTCTTCTTCTTCTTCACCGAAACTAAGAGCTAGACTTCGCGTGTGATCTGTCGGATTAATTATATATTCGCTAGCGTCTCGTTCCGATGTTCGGCAGCGCGTGCCGGCGGGCGCGGCGCGTGGCTTCGCGCGTGTTTGTCTTTCAGTTTGGGCTCGCCTCCCCCCGCCGTGCCGCAGGCCGGCCGTCGTCGGTTTGTTTGCATTTCCTAATGATTCCCTAATGGGAAAAGTTACCAGCGCTACTCGAAAGAGTTGCTTAAGCCTTTCATGAACAAGTCTCGCTGCTTGATCGCGATTTCGCTCATAAGATGATTTAAACAGCAATTAATATGGCAGTCTCCGAGTTGGTTAATTCATGGAAGTTGGTTGCATGAGCGACGTTGGAGTGGGTCCCAGTGAGGGCACGGGGGGGGCGTGATCACAATGGCAGCGACGCCGGAGCCGCAGCGACGACGCGTCCCGCGGGGGCGGCCGCCGCGCCCGTCACACTCACTGACGAGCGGAGCGACTCCATACTGCATAGAACGCTAGATGAGTTCTACTCTGCACACGTAGACGAAGTTCTATGAGGTAGATAGTCCTCGAGCCCGCTATCGCTTAAGCCTATTGTAGCAGGTTTAGGCTTAAGCTGCCGATAGCACCGGCAGAGGCAACTTGTGCCCGCAGCGCCCGACCTACTCCGGATTAGCCGCCGAATATTCAGTTTAACTACTAACTTGACTGATATTGGACTTCCGAACTGCTCCGCCTTGAGCACTTACCGATACCTCCAGTGGAGTTGTATGTCGATCGGCGTATTTATCGGCGAGTGAACTATATGCAGGTGGATTGATACGTAGAGTTAGAACGAGCTCCTTGGAGCTACTTTTTAGCTAATTGCTTGTGACGTCTCTGACTTCCAGGCTCATTTTAAACATTTACTTAAATTTACTTAACCGTCATATATACTTAAATAAGACAAATATCTAGATATACAAGGTTCTTTTAGGGTTTCGTATCACAAAAAAACAACAGAACCCTTCAAAGAGTCACCTGTTTTGTTGGTCATCCGTCGGTTTCTCAAGGCCATTTTTCTCAGGGTCTGGTTGAGCAAATAAATTGAAATTAATAAAAAATACCAAATTCTTAGGTGCTTACCTCTTTTAAAGATATAGACAACAAGCTGCCAACTCACGTTATGTCATATGTTGTCACGCGATCAATGTGTTTGATTGCACGACCAATTAAGTCTAGGTACTACACTCTTATATCTGACTCGCTTTAAAAATACATATTAGCCCGTTTGATAGACAACCCAGCACTTTTCCAATACGGTGAACAGAAGAAAATAAAGACAAAAATCTTTTTACGAAATCGGCATCTATTATCTACGTTATTAGTTCCTATAGGGTTCGTCTACAATAAACTGAGAAATATAGAAAAAATTTATGCGTAATTTTTATTGGTATTTTATTACCCTATTACAATTTTTGTGCATTCTCATTTAATTGCTGATTCCTTTAGAAACTACTAACGTAGATAATAAATGCCTTTCTCTCGAGAATAATAATAAGAATTTAATCTAATATAACACTGTGTCATAAGACCACAGGACAGATTCCTATGTTCTGTGCATAAAACTAACTGTATTGCAGTTCCCTCTCAGGGTATCATATACTTACCTACAAAAATCAATACCACCTGTAATTAAAACTGTTTAGCAATAAATAATATGAATATTACTAAAATAATAAGTTCAAACGTAACTACAAACGTAAGTATGAATGAATGAATGGTTTATTGCCACAAACAAACATGCTTACATAATTGAAAAATAAAGGAGTGTACGTGTGACAATGATACTATTTCAGCGTTTGCTGTTTGTATTTGAAACAGCGCTGGTTTTCAAAGTAGTAAGTAGTGGCCTGTTTGTTCGCCATACCATAACCAGATCTAATCACGATAAAATATGTTGTGATTAAATTCATTAGCTATATTATAAAAAAAGACTCGCGCCGTTCACGAGATTAAAATATTTTTTTTAACGCACAATATGTTTAGTTAATCAAACTCTGTCGCGTAGAACCTCTAATATAAATTTAAAATATTTTTGTTGAAATTAGCATGGGAATCTCGAATTAATTGACGTTGCAAGTTAAGCTAGGAGTCCATAAAAATCTAGATCGCGTTGGAGAATTTTTTTTAACAAAAACTTCCAAACGTAGTCTTTCCGATTTTGATCCTCAAATGACAGATTTTAAATTCTTATTCTGAAATCTCGTGCATTGAACTGGTTTTAATGACAGACATCTTTGTCATCTAAATAATCTTTAACGTTATAGTAGCCCTCTTTGGACAAATGGACTTTTCGTATTTTTTTAACCGCGTCTTTGGTAAGCTCAATATATCCTCAGCGATTTTATTGTACAGCCGTATACAATGCCCCATAAAGGATGTATAAACCTTTGCCAGCTTAAATATTAAATGAGTGCTATGTGCCCCGCCCACTGCCACTTCAACTTACTAATCCGCTGGGCTACGTCGACGACTTTCGTTCGTCTACGAATCTCACCATTTCTGATTCGATCTCGATAGCTCGTAGCGTGACCTTGAGCCTTATTATGAGGCCCATAGTGAGAGACCACGTTTCAGTGCCATAAATCATCACTGGTAACACACACTGGTTGTATAATTTTGTCTTGAGCGATTGAGGTATATTAGACGAAAAGACTTTTCTGAGTTTCCCGAATGCTGCCCAGCCGAGTTGGATTCGACGATTGACCTCTTTCACGAAGTTGGACCGGCCTAGTCGGACTGTTTGTCCTAAGTAGACGTATTCGTCTACAACTTCGAGAGTCGAGTTCCCCAATGATATTGGGGTGGGCACAACACGGGCGTTCGACATGACCTTCATTGTGTCCATGTTCATTTTAAGGCCCGCCCGGTGGGAAACTCGACTGATGTCTTCGAACCTTGTGCCGAGGTCTTCCATCGTTTCTGCCATGACTATTATATCGTCGGCAAATCAAAGGTGAGTCATGTACTCGCCATTGATATTAATGCCACGATGCCATTCCAGAAGCTTGAAGGCATCTTTTAGTCCGTTCGTAAACGGTTTAAATTTTTCCTGACATACTCGTATAATAACAGAATCTAGGCACTTTAGAATGAAATACGTTCCAGTTTAAACTATTGCAAGGCAATAAGCAAGGTCTCACACCAGTTGATGAAAAATCGATTATATATAATAATAATAACTTCCACACAAAACAATCACTTGACCTGGTCCCAAACTAAGATACCCTGTGATATGGTAACCATGGCAAGGACATGACAAACATGGAAATACACCCAGACTGAGGCCATTTGTACAAATGTATGGCGGCCCCCAGTGGAAATCGAACCCACGACCTCTATCTTGGTAGTAAGCGCCTTAACGGCTAGTTCAATGAGGCTGTCATATAGTCATAGTTGACATATATTGAAACAATTACAAAGTTATATATGCAGTAACGTTGTATACTTTTCATACATAAATACATACCTAGTACATACTTGCCCACTGCAAAGTTAAGTGTGTAATAGTGTTTGTAGCCCTGTGGGCGCGAGTCCTACTCGCACTTGTCCGGTTTTTCCGTTCAGCAGTCGTCGGCTTCCGGCAGATGTTTGTGTTCCGATCATCGCGCTAATCCTGCTTTTATGACTTTTTGCGGGTTCGTGCCTTCCAACCTACCGTTATATAGTCTATGTAATTTTTGCAATTACTCTTTCTTAGCAATAGTCTTTTCCACTAACCACATAACCCAAAATTAGCTGAATGAAAATACTCATTAGTATTAAACTCGTATTTGTACAAATATTTTTGTTGTGCAACAAATATTTTTTAATTGAATTAGATTCAATCTATTGAAATTAGTTTATCACCTATCTCCCTTGGCTGCGTGACAATTAGTCAAATCGCTTATACTACTTTGACATTACTACACAATCTATGTTTATATAACGTGTTAAGGAAATAACGCAAAATTTAAAACATTTCTTCAGTATCGATAGAACTTAACCACTTCCAACAAACAAAAGTGTAAAATTCTCAACTCGTTCTCTCAACCAGACGCGACAACTTGTGTTTATTGGAACCGGTTTAATTTTATCGATACTGATGTAATAGTTTTAAAACTGTGGGTTATTTAGATTGATAGATATTTATTTATTTCCATAAGTCACACACACGTATACAAAGCATCACATATTAATTCACAAAGTAACAGCACAAAGTAAACATAGACATAAACAGAAGCATAATGATACAAAAATAGCTCAATTCAATTCAATTGAAGTCTTTATTTCTCGACACTTTATGTGGTACGGTAAGATAAGAATGAATAAAACGTGACAACGTGGGTGTGGAAAATGCAAATGGGTTCCGACTCAACTCTTTTATTTTTAAAACACGTTGTATTAGAGGTTGTAACTATGTCGGCTGTCGGTTACCCTACGGAATTCTTAACCGACAAAAACCAATTTAGGGTTAAGATAAGATAAGATAAGAGTATTCTTTATTGTACAACAGGGAAACCACAAACATACAATATTTACAAAGTTACCGTACAGTTGGCAGCTGTTGGTTCAGGGTTGTGTTGCCTCAAAATATATAGGTCGCTAACTATAGAGTTGCTAAACACAAATATAAAAAGTTCTCATAAGGTAAGCAATAAAGTGGACTAAATGATGCATAACATCCACGTATGATTCATAAAGTACCTTGGTTATCACATCGGAAACTTCTTTGCTAGCCGAGTTTCGTGTTCGGACACGTGGCTAAAAACGATGCTTCGAGGCTAGGGGGGGGTGACTAAATATTTTGTTAATGATATTATGTCCTTTATATGGCACATTTGACGTAAATCTCACGCAACGTTAAGTACACTTTTTATTGACGGTTCAATCCCTTCCAGGTTTGAAATTGGTACAAGACCTACATATTTAGACACAAGGTTTGAAGACAGCCCTAAATTGGTCTCATCGTAGACATACGACATAGAATTACTTACGGCCGGCTCTGGACCTATTAGGGCTTTGTTAGGTTATTGTTGGTCCAGTCAGCCATTCGCAGTCATGTAGTCAATGTTTATGCAGCGGAGCTCAGCGGCTGGACCAGATGGGAGCGCGCCGCGTCAATATTTGCCGCTGCATTGTTTCACGGATCGGAACGAATCCTCTCCTATACTAACTTCAACCTTTTCATTGTGAATCTCGCACCAATCAAGTAACGTAATTCTGTGCAGTTGCATAAAGATTTATATAAATACCTTTATAATCTATAGGCTACAAAGCCTCCCTCCCACAGGCGCGTTGTTATCGGTCGATAATACCGGACGCGTTATTGCAATAATGCGCGTCCCGATTCCTTGCACATAACTGCGTTTCTATTTCGTGTTCGTGTTTCTGCCATGTATTTCCCTAACGTCGCGCAGATTCGCCATTTTATCAAAGTAGTCTCTGTAAATTTGATTTATATTAAATTATTTACCTTCGTTTTTGGCGTCTTTATCAGTCATCTTCCATACCTACTGTTACTGATCAAAATTCTTCGTCTGATGATATTAAACCAATATCCATATTTCATTGAAATGCGTTGGGCTAGCCGTTGCAGTTAAATATGAGGTCGTGGGTTCGATTCCCGCCGCGTACCGCCGTAAATTTGTACTAATGGCCTCAGTCTGGGTGTATTTCCATGTTTGTAATGTCCTTGCCTGGTTACCATAGCACAGGGTATCCTAGTTTGGGACCAGGTCAAGTAATTGTATCGTGTGGAAGTTATTATTATTATATTATAATAGATTTTTAGAACACTCGTAACCGTCGGTAAAAACAAATGGCGTACTTGACGTACTCGATCTGGCAGCGGTATGTGGGATCGCATGCGTCCCAATACAAATGTTCTAAGAACTCATATCGGAATATCGCAGGACGGAGAAACGCAAGCGTCCTACTTCTATTGCGTCGTTATTATCGCAGCCGTGTGTAACTGCTCGTAGTCATCCTAATACATAATGTATTAAAACAGATATCGCAATAACGCATCCGGTATTATCGACCGATAATAACGCGCGCCGCGCCTGTGGGGGAGAGACTTTATTTTGTATAAAAACAGGTTATAAAATAACAAACCATCTTCACGAATTCAGTCAAGAGTCTCGGCGCATTCCCACTTCATTTGAAATTTCAATCTGGGTTTAAATCCTAAATGAGCTGCGATGGATGTAACGAGCACAATAAGATATTCATTGAGCGTCGGAACTTTTAATATTGTCGAGCGATAAATTGTCCGAGTACCGCTGAAGCCGTGAAATTAATGCGACAGAGGGGTAACTCTGTTATTTATTTTATTTCACTTAAAAGCATAACGAACTCAATAATACTTGCGACGGCACTGGAATTGTAGGACTTATCTTGTACCAACCACTTACGAATCGTTGGATAATATTGAGTGCATCAACAGTTTCGCGAGTTTTATGCGGACGTATACTTCTGAGATTCATAGCTGAAGCCAGCTGTTTGAAAAAAACGGGCCCCGGGAGTTGCGAGACAGGGCGAAGTGGGCACGCTGTTATGTTTCCGGCGAAACGACGATGACATTTGTGTGAATACTGCTATATTTTAATTTAGTTACTCTGCTAACGATCTATGTTAATGACTTACAAATTCCTTATGTCTGTTTCACAATTGGCACAAACCAAATACATAAAAGGTATTTACATACATATTGCACTGGTAAAATCAACAGCACATCGCTCTTCAAACGGTTGCACTCAGAATCACGGGTGACTTCGCAGTAACGATTCAAAGTGATTACATCGATGTTGACTCAAGTTTTTTTGGGCTACTACGTCAAGACTTGTTTTGAATTGAGGTGTACAGTGTGAAACACGATGTATTATATACCGAACCAACTGTCCTTGTGTACGGACAATGGGCGGTGCGAGCTATAAAAGCAATTAGTCGGGCGCGATACTGGCCGCGCTGGCGCCGCGCCAGCTGTGACGTCACACCACCTCACTGTGCCAGCCATTTGCAGAAACGTCATCTTCGTTGCGCTTAGCTGCTCACTTACCTAGGCGCCCTTATAGTCTGTCAAAGAGAAGAAATCATCGATCGACTTTTTTTTTATTAGAAATATTTTTATAATTATACCAATAACTATTTACATTTACATTTACAAACAATATCATTAAAAATAACTAAATATAGAAAACTGCGCCCAGATCGCCGCCTTTGGGAAGGGTACCCAGTATGCTGGCTACGTTACCTCGTTGGATAGCGAGACTTATCCTCTGCCCGAGGTAATAGCCAGCCCTGGGGTCCCTGGTCGTGTCGATGAGGCGCGACGATAGTTCTTTGAAGAGCAGTCGCGCCTCGGGCCCCCATGGTCCTAGTGTCTCGACACCAAACGGCACAAATACGTGACTCTGTGTTAGAGTCCCGTACTTGCGCCGCTTGATGCCTTCTGCACTTGATTGTGTACTTCGGGAGCAAACAACTATTTTTAAGGCGAGAGTGTTTCTTTAAATCCAGATCGGAGCGAAGGAATCTAGAGTAGAATACCGAGCGTAGCCAGGGATTCTAAAGTAGAATCCTGAGCACAGCGAGGAATTAAAAGTAAAATAGTGTTGCTCCCGAGGTGGACACTACATTTTATCAGCCTTTGTGAAAAAATAAGAAAGTGTAACTTATGGATAAAAATAGAATAGAACGTTTGGACCACATTTTTAGCGTCCGATACAATATTCTCTGGAGTTAATAGAATATGTGCTTTCATTCTCACTACTTGAAGATACACTGTGTTGAATCACTTTTCATCCCTAGGGATCAAAGCGCTATTTTGGTCCCGGTTTACGAGGACTAAACTAGCTCGTTTTGAATAGATGTGATAAAAAGTTTAATATACTCAAGGCAAGGAGTGTATTCTATAGATCGGGCAGTGTGGAAAAATCATCCAAAACAATTCACATGCATCATTAATACACAAGTTTTCGTCGCCGTCCACCCGCATCATTTAGATCGCTATTGTTGATCTCGCTGTTTGGACTCAATTCACCTTGCATGGCTGGGTTGATGTTACTTTCTTTCGTAGGTTTACGTTAATCACTTTACATGTGACTTCCTGGTGAGGCCATACCTAACAGGCAAGCTGCTTATTATTGTCAGGTAAGTCTGAGGCCAAGTGCCTGTTAATCTTCGCAAACAAATAGTAAGAATACGAAATGTGTTATTTAAAGGCCACCAGCTATACAAAACAATGTGAAATAGAATCAATTCATTGTTGTTTGTAGATTGTTGTTATCTACTAATGGTGTTATAGTCGTGATTTGGCTCTCATAGGTTAAAACTTTGAAGAGATTTCTTTTACCATCTGATGCGGGTCGCCTTATGATTGTCTTATTTCGAAATCCAAAGGCAAAATAGCTTTCTCACACCTAGCGCCTCATGCAAGATCTTCTTAGATGCCTAATAATGCCTCTACCACAACTCCACAAAACGACCTTTGAGAATTAAGGTAGTTGTCTCACAGCAAGATGTTTATCTTCAGTGCAGGACTTTGGACGTTCTTCACGAGTTTTGCCACGAGAAAGGTATATGCACGCTATAATTCTAAATGCTAGTGTTCGGCAGTCCGCAGACATGGAGCTTTTATAATGGAACACAGATGTCAGCTTTTCAAAACGCTGAAGGCGTATTTGAAAGTTGTAGAAAATTATTGGACGGACCGGACGCAGAAATTTCTCTTGAAATAAGCCTCGCTCATAGTCTAAGATAATCCTGATTTTAAGTGTAAAATTTTTGTATTTTTTGCAATAAAGTGTAACAAACAAACAAACATTTAAGTTAGTAAAATTAATTTTCATATGATACCTGATAGATTAAAAACGACGCTGTGACTTTGTCTTTTTAATCTGTGGCTATGACTACACGATAGCATCAATCCTAATTTGTTTTGAGATTCTGAATTCGAAAAAAAACAATATTAAACTGAAAATGCAAAATTATCGGTAAATATGTAAAGTACAAAAATTTATGTATCTAAAAGCCACACAAGAGATAAAAAATATTGTGTTCATATGACATATAGATATGTCGCAAAAGTTATATCTATATGTAAACGACAGAACTAAAATGACATGCCACTTGGATACATATTTTTACGAACTAATATTCAAACATGATAAGTTATAAATATGCTTACTAAGCTAATTAAAAATAATCAAGTTTATCAACAGAACAATTTGAAGTCTTCAGCCGTAGTTGGCAATAAGCAAATTTAATGAAAGCCTCCAGAGCGTCTTCCTCTGAAGAATCAATCAAAAGGCTTACGGAGGATCGTGATGAGATCGCGGGCAATAGGCGGTCCCCCGCGACCTCGCCCCCGCCCCCGCCCCCGCCTGTAATCCCGCTTTATTGCGCTGAGCCTACGCGGGGCTGTGCCTACGCCTCGCCTGTTCCAAACGATGTGTCGCCATCATACTGATACAAGTAACTACTTTGCTTTGATAATATTGTTACCTGAATGCGGAGCTGCGGATTTTTTCAGAGAAGGTGTTATTCCTCTCTTGGGCCCGTTAAGCATTCTATCTAATATATTTAGTGGTTGCAAAATGGTTTCCTATTATGATTTTTTTTTTACCTCAAGTTTTTGTAAGGTCTGTTTACTAGTAAAGCATAATATGAAATGAAAACTTGTCACTAACATCATGATCTACTGTAGCATTAATCTGTAGCTAATTTATCGCTTGTTGGTTTATTACGACTAGAACCACGGAATTACCAGCAAAATAGCCAAGAGAATAAAGTAAGGGAGGCTCAACCAAATCTCTTTATCAGCTTCTCACGGCGCGTAAGAACTTTACTCTGTATTTATGAAGCCAGAAACTTGTGAATAGCGCTCGTTTGGTTAATCTTACCTAGCTTTCATTTTATTTTATTTAAGTGCCTTGGGGCGTGTAGTCAATAAATATAGACAAAATTAAGTACCTTCACTATCATTCGGGTATCTAAAAATACTCAGGTATATTATATTAAAAAAACGCTTTTAGCGCTGAAATTGATATTGAGTGCGCTGTCAAGATGCGGTCTATTTTAGGATAGCTTGAATTTTACCTCAAGGATCTTAATTCGATTCTTAACTAAGAGAAGAATACCGTAGACTTTACATGAGGGACCCAAGTTGTTGGACTAATACTGAACAGTCGCTTTGAGAGGCGTTGGACTGCAGGCAGATATCCATTTTTAGAATGAAATTGCATACGGAAAAACTCAAACAAGAGCACTTTATAGGATCACTTCGTTATCCGTCTATTTGTCGATGGGTCTGTCTGTTAAGATGCTTTTTCTCAGGATTGCGTGGAGATATAAAAATTAGATTAATATCAAACACTCTGGTTTGCAATCTATTGGCCCTGTGATAGAATCAAGCTCGTAAGTCAACGCCATAAGTCAGCCTAATGCCTCATGTTTTAAGATACGTTAGAGAATGAAAACCTATATGGTACTTTCCGTTGTCGTTAAATTATGAAATTCGGCAAGAAACAATGTTATACAGCACAAATAAATGGAAAAATCCGAAACGATTTCGTTGATGACTGAACTACATAGCTACAATTTTATACAGAACTCTGTGCACACGTACTTGATCGGTTTTTAAATGTTACGTCCCATTTGATGCTTCATGAAGTATTAAAAGAACAGCCTGTGAAAAGCTGTTATTTGTAAACAGTCACGTGAATAATTCATAAATAATCCACACCGGCACTGATTCTCGGGTGACCAAGTAAATAACGCTTATCGGCAATCGTTAGCTCTAGGTTTCTTTCGCAGATGTGTTCGTTAATAGTCATTTGAACGGAGGGGCCCCACCAGCCGTGACCACGTCTAAGTGATCCCACTTTATTGCCCGCCAATTCCCGACAGGACTCATTCATGGTAGATTCGTGATGTATTTAATATATATCGTCTATGAGTAAGAAATTCCGAGTATAGTCCGATATTTTATCGGATAAGTTAAATGCCTACTTAAATAAACTAGAGATGGAAAAAAAGCATTCAGGCTCATTTACGATTGGATCCCGCGCGCGGCTGTAACATACTGTGCCAGCGCTCTAATCACTAAATCATTCGGAATCGCAACTACTATGCCAAAAGTCTTTTCTTGCGATCCATCCCCGACAGATTACCTGGAATCACATTGTTCTTGAACGACCA
The DNA here is from genome assembly GCA_963969515.1 of Yponomeuta evonymella. Lineage (NCBI taxonomy): Eukaryota > Metazoa > Arthropoda > Insecta > Lepidoptera > Yponomeutidae > Yponomeuta > Yponomeuta evonymella. Next base: position 23,132,816 of record OZ018343.1, on the reverse strand, counting down.
CTCTTTCGTGGACTAGATGCAGTCGACAGCCACGTTTCCGCTTGGGATGTCCGCGGAAGGCATCGTCGGAGTGATCTCCAGGCCTCAGTCGACTGATGGCAGTTCATAAAGGGCACACGAGTCGCTGGTCACCGGAGGATTCGGAATGAATAATGTAGGGGCCGCGCTCGGAATTAGCCGGCTGTCTGTGAGCTGCTGTAATTGCTTTTGTGCGCTTGAATCAATCGCTCTGACGAGGCCCGCAATGACTTTCGGACGGAAGATAGTGCTATACGTGTACGTGGCTCGGCAGGATACGTGTAGAGTAGTTTGAAATGCCAAATAGACTCACAGAGTGCGCCAGGCCACTTCCAAACTAGCAATGTTAAGAAACAAAAACAGTACAGAGGGATTAATGTTACTAAATGAAACATTTCTCTTAATTTCAAGCATTCAAATAATACAATTTTCAAAAAAGAGGAAACAAAAAATCCGAGAAGTCACTAAATGACTCACTGATACATTATCGACAGTATAGGGTACATTTTTAAGCTACAATTTTGAAATTTAGATGAAAGGAAAAAGATACTCGTATTCCCATGTTTTTCTTTACTGGTTTAGCAGTGATTTGATAAACACGGAAAAATAATTAAATCAACATTTTAACGTGTTTAATAAAAATACTGGTAATTCAGTGCCGGTAAAGAACTTGACAGAGCTTCAATTTACATCTGAGGGTACGGCAGTGCCCCCGCCAAGTCAAGCAAAAAAGCGGCACGGCCATACCATACTTTTCTCTAAGCAGTTTAGGCCATTTTAGACGCCAATAACTTCGTTGTGGATAAAACTGGAAGCCTTAATTTTCATTAACCAAAGAGGCTTTGTCTCTCTCCGAGAGGAGGCATGTGCCCTACAGTGGGGCGTATATAGGCTTATGAGGCAGGCATTGTATAAGCACGGTATATTTCAAATTTCATTCAATTTGAACCTGTAGTTTAAGAATTATAACTAGTCATCGTTTCCTAATTTTGTCACTCACTCACTCACTCACTGACGGACTGACTGACTGACCGATCATCAAAACTCTAAGGCACTAGCAGACATAGAAGCTTCAAATTTAAAATACGATTAGTTTTTAGTGTATAAATCACTAAATACTAATCGTAACTAAAATGTTCTGCAAGTTCGGTCTAGTTTTCTAGATACACCTACTGCATAAAGAACTTTGTAATCCCATATAAATATCTAGGATATGTAATGAAATAATAGGCGTATATAGGTACCTAGATATAATTATGTTTAAAGGTAACGTGTAAAATGGACAAGGAAAAAGTAGGGTCATCTACAAAAATAAGTAAGATACCATTAAAAACATAACTTGTAATTAAATAAAAAATAAAAACCGACTTCGAAACACTACAGCACTAAAAAGTTAGAAATAATTTAGAAGAATTCCTTTAAATTAGAAGTATGTATTAAAATTATTTCTAGCTGTATGGTGCTGTAGTGTTTTGAAGTCGGTTTTTTGTTTTTATTTAAAAAATATTTTTTTTCTGTTTAGTCAGGGAGCGGGAGAAAAATAAACTAGTCCCTTATAACCATAATTTACCCTATTTAATTCGTTGCTTTAAAATTTGAAGTTCTCAATTTCCATCTCCGAAAGTCTTCACCAGAACATGTTATTACCTTTGGACTACTTTTACGCTATTTTATGAAACATACGGATATTACTAAAGGATAGGCTTATTTTCTGCTGTCCATTGAATCTGATGAAGAAGAAGAAGACGAAGAAGAAAATTCATTTATTTGACGACACAATACTCAAAACAACAAAAAGGAAGACTTTCAGAGATGGGGAATGGACCAAATTAAAATGGGACTTTCACATTTATGTTTTATTGGGCTAAAATGTTTAGGTAACAAGATACCAATTATGCACTCTTCTTGAAGTAAAGAGCTTTGATGGAGATAGTGGATAGAAGTCTGTCTTTTGAACAGTGCATTGCAAACAAATTCTTAGAGCGCAAAGTCTGACGGAATCATGCTGGTCTGCTTACAGCACTACCGTCGCTCTGATTTCATTACCAGCTATATTCGTCATCATTATCTTCAGTTCGTCAATATCCACTGTTGGACAAGGGCCTTTACGTGCAAGCGCCAGTCTTCCCAGCTGCCTTGTCATTGTCGTCGCGTCACTGGCTGGAGGCTGGAGGTCGGTCGGTCACTGGCTGGTGGCTGGAGATCGGTCGGTCACTGGCTGGTGGCTGTAGGTCGGTCGGTCACTGGCTGGAGGCTGGAGGTCGGTCGGTCACTGGCTGGTGGCTGGAGGTCGGTCGGTCACTGGCTGGAGGCTGGAGGTCGGTCGGTCACTGGCTGGTGGCTGGAGGTCGGTCGGTCACTGGCTGGTGGCTGGAGGTCGGTCGGTCACTGGCTGGTGGCTGGAGGTCGGTCGGTCACTGGCTGGAGGCTGCTGGTCGGTCGGTCACTGGCTGGTGGCTGGAGGTCGGTCGGTCAATGGCTGGAGGCTGGAGGTCGGTCGGTCACTGGCTGGTGGCTGGAGGTCGGTCGGTCGCTGGCTGGTGGCTGGAGGTCGGTCGGTCACTGGCTGGTGGCTGGAGGTCGGTCGGTCACTGGCTGGAGGCTGGAGGTCGGTCAGTCCTACACTTCTAGGTCCGGTTCTCAGTTATGTTCGGCTCTCACTATAAATCGGCAAATAACCACGAGTGGTTGCTTCTGCTTGCGTCTTCTGCTTGCTGCGTGCTTCTACTTCGATCATCTGGCCATGTGTACAATTCACATATTTGTTGGTACTTAGTTAAACCTGAGATTTCCTCACTTAGCTGGACTTAGTTAGACCATTTAGTTGAACAGCAAGCGCTAAGGTATGTCACCTCAGACACTAGGGTTTCCTCAGAATGTTTTCCTTTACAGTTAGCGAGTGGTATTGCTACTATGACTTCACAAATGTACATAACTTAGAAAACAAAGTCATTGGTACATGGCAGGATTCGAACCCATGACCTCCCAAATGAGAAGCCGACGTTCTACCGTTCCGCTACCACCGCTCTTTGTTAGTACTTATCAGCTGGAATTATAATAAATACCTACAAAGCAAGTTCAAATATATAGTAATAATAGTAATAATAGACCTTTACTCAACAATGGGCTTCTTTTATGGGATGATGGGACGATGCTTTTGATGTAAGACAAGGTAAAAATGTTCTTAAAATATTCTTTAACCAGAACACATGTGATAAAAATAGAGAGTAGAGGATACTACCTTGCACACCAGAAAATATTTCCAGTAAATTAGACAAATAGACAGAAGTGTTCCGTCTGTCATAGTCACTCAATACGGATGTACTCTGTTATCAATATAAAAGAAGTCAAATTAGCGGGCGGGTGCGGGCGGCGAGGCGGCGAGGCAGCGGGGCGGAGGGGGTGGCGGGGGCGCAGTAAAGCGCCTTACATCGGATCGGAGCCTATTACTGTAGTATAATGACATGATCCACTCTTTTTCATTCAATTCGGAGTTTTACATACGGCGTAAACAATAGTTGAAGTTTATTTTGAGAGTTCGTCACGACACGACAGATCAACATTATAGAATGTCTTCTTGATGAGTAGTGTATGCCCACTTACACATGCACACATACATATGGTTTCAGACAAAGAGCTTTGGGTAATGGTGGCTCTGTTTTTAGGGTTCCGTGCCCGAAGGGTGCCAAACGGGACCCTATTACTCTGTCTCCGCTGTCTGTCTGTCTGTTTGTCCATCCGTCCGACCTTTGAAGGGCTCTAGGTAGCCAGTTGAAATTGTTACAAAATATGTTTTAATACCACGGATTACCTAAAAAGTAATAAAATTTGAAAAATAATAAAAATTATTTTTGAAATTTAAGTGTCTCCATAGAACAAACTTGTTTTTTTGCCATTTTATTCTTTTTGCTCTATAGTAAAAACTATAATACATAAATAGGCATCAAACTGGGCGTGATTGTGGGACTTTTAAATATTTGTGCTTACAAAGAGCCATGGATTTCTTGTGTCGATTACTCAGTGGCAGGTCAAAACTATTCAAAACGAGAACCGTATTTGTCGCTAGATTCGAGTGAATTGTCGGGCTCAAGCGCGACGTTGATGACTCTTCCAAACATATCGCTGCTTCATAATAAGGGCCCAGAGAGTTCTTAAGCACTTCACATTCTCAACTTTATTTATACTCGGTAAATACACTGTAATTACGCACTTGGAAACGTGAGAACTTTGACATGGAACTGGCCTGGCTACACTTCTCAAGACTTAAAATTAGTGTGAGAATCAGAATAACACTGCCGTTCGTTTCGATCATAGCTCGTAAGCTCTGGAGAGTTTTCGTTTACGATATAACGTTACAAAGCTAAAATCATCATGGTTGGTCCACTCAAACAGACTTGCCAATCACAGTTGCTAACCCAACAAAGATAAAATCATCTAGAACGGTCAATTTAAAAGGGCTTGCTAACTTTACAAAGCTAAATGAAACAGGCTAACCGACCTATTCACTCTATTAATTAAAGTGTTCCTAGCACTATGAAAACCTTACTCAAACATACTGCTTGCGAAGACGATAAGACAAGATGATGCGCGCTCAGTCGTGCGCGACTATCAACATACTAAGAACTAGGCGGTTGTGACCATAAACCAAACTCGAATACATCACAGACTATAAACCTTAATAAATCATTGTCAAAGTGTCATTTCAGAGTTAACATTATTCTCTATTGCTCTATTGATGGGAAAATGATTAATAACATCAGCTACGCAGATGATATGGTGCTGCTGAGCCCTTCAATCAGTGGCCTTAGAAGGCTCTTGAAACTGTGTGAGGAGTATGCAGAGTCACATGGGCTGAGGTACAACTCTAAAAAGAGTGAAATGCTGGTTTTCCAACCACGTAAATATAAGGTGGCCATAGTGCCTCCTGTATCACTAAATGGGACCATACTGAAAAGGGTTCAGCATTTCAAATACCTCGGCCATTGGGTCTCCGAGGACCTATCTGATGACCTCGACATTGAGAGGGAGCGGAGGGCGCTGGCTGTTCGGGGGAACATGCTGGTTCGCAGGTTCGCGCGTTGTACTAGAGAAGTAAAGATAACGCTTTTTAAGGCATACTGTCAATCTTTTTACACGTGCAGCCTGTGGGCCGGCTGTACTCAGAGGGCGCTCAGCGCTCTCCGCATACAGTATAACAATGTGTTTAGGATGCTGTTGGGGCTGCCTCGGTACTGCAGTGCCTCGGGCATGTTCGCGGAGGCCCGCACGGACGGCTTTCATGCCATAATGCGCAAGCGTGCGGCTTCCCTGCAAGGTGTAACGGACCTGCCTGTGTAGCATACTCTCAACGTATAATTAAGACTGAAAGGTGGGGAATATTTAAGAAATGACGAGTTAGTTAAATAAATTGAACTTATATCCAAAGAATAACAAGCGGTCGGAGCCGGCACCGAAAATCTTTTTCTACCCGCTCGTAGATGCGGGTATTCGCGCAGAAGTTACTTTTTTCCCGGACAGTGCGGCGCCAATAAAAGATCACGCCACCCGACTAAAACCAATAAGGATGATACTTATTTATGAACCCGTACTATTGTTTCACGTGTCAGGTCGACTGGTGAAATCTGAGTGAAATCGTATAAAAAGGCCGAGGGCCAAACGCGCGGGACGATTCCAGACTAGAGAATTGAACAGTAAATACATCCGTTACGCTCGTAGGGAAATTCGCCATTTTCAGCGAATTTATTAGCATTAGGGAGTTTCGTTTGCATTTAAATTCGAAAATAGGAGAGTGGCTTTGGATTTGTTACCTAACATCATCTGTGGGCATCGCGTCCCAGACTATCAGCTCTGGTGTGAAGTTTCAGGTTTAGAGTTGCTCTCGAAGCTAGGGAGTGGATTTGAAAGTAAAAGTGTTAAGGTTAGAAACGAATCTTTTGTACATTTAGCTAGAAGTTTTCCGCGTAAAATAGGGTTTTCAGCCTTAGTAATTAGGGTAGCTTCCGCGAAATAAAATGTGAACTAATCCTTTTTCTCCACAGTACTACGTTTATGGGAAATAAATTTGTACAAAAGTGAACTCTCGGTGGCAAAGGTATGCTAAGGATAGTCCGTGTGTCCAGCCTTTGTCAAATAACCAAGGCTCGGTGAGGCCACACGAGGTTATTCGTATCATGCTTGCGTCATAGCTTTCAGAGTTTTGTCCGAATTTAATTCTACTTATTACTTTAACTTAATTCCACTAGCTAGTGGTAATTGAGTTTCAGTACACAAACGTGTGAATTTAGAGCGAATTCACTTGGGAGCCTTAAGAAGTTTAAATTAATGGACTAAGGAACCCAAAATCTAGCTCTGCTTACTATGCTACGGCTGAATCTGAGTCTGCTTGGGTCGAAAGGTTTAAAGAATCCCTTCACCGGAGGCGTTCCCAATTTAATTTAGTAAAAAAAATTATTATTATAATATTAATTTTGAATTGAGATAATTAGAGATTAATTATCTTGTTTGGAGATTGGGTTAAAACGCTTCTTGTGAATGCGGTGTTAGATCTTCTTCCGTTAGCATTCGTGGTGTAGCAATTTTCCCCCTGCTTACCCTGAGTGACAGACGATTCTAGCCCTCTGGCACTTTGCACCCATAACATATTTATGTATTATATTACGTATATTCTTACCTTGCGGGTGGTTACCGAACCCATAAAACCACCCGCGCATACACATCCTAGGCTACACACTCTGGCCGGCCAGAAAGTCTGAAAGCTAACTGTGTCAAGTTACCGAGTGATTTGAAACAGTCTGGGTTTCCGGAGTTAGGGAGGATAGAAGTAGGAAATATCTGTGACTAGGGAGACACCATAGGCACTCACACATATACACGATTAAATGTAAATGGGGTTTGCTTTGCTGAAACAATTGATGGGTGGTTAAATTAGCTTACGGGGTTGGGAAGAATTAGGCAGGCTCCCCCTTTTCTTTCAGGGTATCCAGTTGTATGATGAGCGTAAGTATTTCCCCGATTCCCCACCTTAGCAATGCGGTCATTAAGTAGGACAATAAATAGCGATTTATTTCCATACCAAAAATAAGTAATCAAATAGCTTTATTTTCCAATATTGACAGCAATATTATTTTGTAACGTCCTGTGCAAAGGTCTAACATTAAATTCTGTTAAAATAAATAAGTTCTGACAAAATTCTATAAACTAATTAAGTAAAAGCTAAAGTAGACAACCAAATTTTAATTAATCAGAAGTGCCAAATGTGTTAGATGTTTATTGCTCCATTCTTATTATGAACAGTGAAATTTGTTGTATATAAATGAAATATATTCAGTAAGCTAGCTTTTATTCTCAAAATACTAAAAGTGACTCTTAACTATCTAACACCTTACTATTCTAGCCTTTTACTCCAACTATTAAAAGTGACTCCTATTTATCTAGTACTTTACTATTTTCGCTTACGGAACTTTTCAAACATAAATCAATGAAACGTTTAGCTACTTGCTCTATTTCTCCCGCTGCTTAGGTTGCTACGGCATCTTATTAATGAAAACGTAGTGGTTCGAGTCCTGTTGGACGTTAGAAACTATGATACCACGTTAGCGTTGACTCGAAAACGAAGATCTAATAAGTAAGGCTGTAAGTTCGTGCCTTGTTTACTTACATTAAAATTAACTACTGAACTTTGATTTCTCGTCTATCGAAATCTTTGATTTGGCAGGTCTGAAAATGGCATCAAATTATTATTAATATAAAACCTAGTTGTAATAAAACCTAATCTACATCGACATTATCTTTTAAAACCTTGATTAACAACCTACGTATTACTGATTATCTTTTTACGCACCTACCTTCAATATTTTGCGCCGCATCTCGCTTACGTGAATCTATCCTTATAGCGTTGAGGTTGAGTGCCGTTTTATATTGAGAGTTTACAATTTATCGAGCAATGGAAATGAGTATGCTATAGGGCAAAGGATCCGATAAATAAAATAGTCTTTATTGACATTATGACAAAAACCGTTATGGAATGTTGTGGTTGTTAGATATTAAGGCGTAAACCTTTTTAATTTGAATAATATTTAAACTTGCTTATCTCTTTACTTCAATAATATTTTGTGCTCTGCCTTGTTTGAACTAATGGTATTTGCGATACTTGTTGCTTGGAGCTCTGATAGACTTCGTCTGTTCAGTCCATTGTTGTGACGTCTTGAATAGACTTTTTCCAACATACACGTCCGGGTTACATACTTTTAGTAGAGTTATCTCCTAGGTATTTGATACTGTCCCGTTGAGTTTTGTGTGTAATGGCTGGACCATACGAAAGTTATCTACCTACTCAGAGTTTCAAGGAATAATTTCCTTTCATTGGATCAAACAATCTAGAATTGGTTATTTTTAAACATTTGTGCTATTGCTGCTATTAATGCTTGCAATCTTTAGTAAGGCTGACCACTTCTACACAATGAGCGTTATTCGCTGGTTGCTAAAACTTCGTTTGACCAGTCATCCATCATATCCAGGCTTCCCGGATTGAATTTTCTCCGATGTACCATGCCTTTGATATCACAACCCTATACTATTCTACGACCTGATGACTGGTCATACGTTGAAAGCACCTTTTATAAATCTTCCTACGGTCAGTTTTCACTGAATTGTCTGCATTTAGCAAACGCAATTGAAATGTTATGTATATCCATGAATCTAGTTATAGATAAAACTATGTACAGTGGGACAATGATGAGCATACGGTGTGAAAGACCCAGCCTTTGGTTGGAGAACTGAGTTTCTTTTAGTCCGGATCCCGTCTCTGAGTCAAGTACTTTTAACTAGATTTGTGTTAGTTAACTTTCACTTTATCTATTATATTATAAATACTTTAAATTTAAACTTCATTCTGCACTAACTGCGCTTCATGCTTATAATTTTTATTTGCCTTTGCTTCAATAAAATTACTATTAAATTAAATCTGTTGAACATTATAATAATATTATTAACAATAATATTGTTATAATGACCTACTTCTTTTATCTGTTCTTACACAGTGTTCCATACCGGTTTAACCTGTTTCATATTCTACTTTAAATAGCAAACTTATTCAACACTTAAACATTAAAAATTCTAATTTTCATTCTTGTTAGGGCTTTACTTAACCTTTTCAATATAGGGCGGAATAAACTCAACCTCTCTACTTAACCTTGATATCAAACCGAGTTAACTCGACCTTTAATTTCAATTTAAAGAAAATTAACTAGATCTTTATTTGTTAATTATATACTTTTGCGCTCGAACATTTGCTTTCAATCTCAGATACCTTAAAAGGGCTAGGGTTACGTATACGATCACAACGCAGGGTTCTACCAAATAAAACTAGACGATCACAGTTGGCCATTAGAGTGTTTTGCATCATAGTATCTACATTTTATCGTCTCATCGGGGTTTAATTTTCTAATTTACGGGGGTGGGGAGTTACAAAGGCCGCGTTCGAGGCAGTGCCAGCAGCCTCCTGCAGGTATTGGCGGACAGGCCGGACTGTCCAATGTGGAGACATCTGGATAACTTACATCTTCTAAAAAAAAAAAAATGTAAATAAGTTTTTAAACCTACTAACATAGTTTGTACTTCTAGTTTAGCTTTAGTATTTAAGGCTACTAACAACACTATGGATCTCTGTTCTATCCGAAATAAATGTTTATTATTATTATTATTATTATTCAATACTACCTTCATTAACTGAACTGACAATTAAACATGACGATTGCTGACTTTAAAACCAAGAATACACATTAAAAAATAGCAAATCGCTATCATCTACGAAATATTAAGCTTTAAAGCGCAAATTTTTGTCCGGTTAGGGCGCCCTCTCCTGGCTAAAGAAATGTGAAAAAAATCAGAGCAGTAGCACAAATAATGACGTTAAAAGAAAAATTATTAAGTCTTTACAAGTTAACGAGTAATAGGCGCCGAATTTATAAAAGGACCGACTGGTTGGCTCTCAGGATGGTTTAGGTGCTGGGCAGGCCTACTTCATCTAGAAAATTATATCCCAGGCACTGCAGCATCCGAGTGGTCCCTTCACCCGTCTACCGTGAGTGAATCATCTCATTACGTAGATGCAAAGGCCAAAGTTTTTATATAATAGGAAAGTTCGTACGAATTCCATTGAAAATTTGTTCAATGAAGTCATTAGTCCTGTAAAGCAGATAAAACCCCCTCTTTCTACGGGACCATAAACTGCGTGTGGCCCGACACGCACATAGCCGTTTTTTTTCTTATACTTTACTAATCTTATTTCTTGATGGGATTCATTTTGTTATCTGCTATATAAAATAGAGCCAACCCCCATACAAAACAAAAGCAGTTTAAGCGGTATAATGTGGCTCTACCGGCATTTGGCAATCCAAGGCTGAGCCTAAGCTTCTGTGTTCCTGCATTGCTCCCGTTATTTCCGTAGCGTCAAGTCCGCCGATCTTCCGTCACCATGGCCGTAGTAGGTTCTCTATTTATTCAGTGGAGTCTCGACGTTATTAATTATTAATTTAACAAATTCAATTCTGCCGCGCCCCGGGTCGAAGAGATTTTATGTTGCGAAGACAAAAGACGGATTCCCTTGTTATCTTTTCATTGTATCAATGGCAAAAGATGCGAGCATAGCTTCAGGCCATTACCTAGTCTAGTAGAAAATATTTCTTAATTGTACTGCATTTTTGTAAACATTGCATGGTTGTGTTTTTCCTGGTACAATAATAGTAGATTGTGTCTCAAGGGAGCAAAATTATATATTTACGGTGAGGGCGGTATATTGAATCCTGAGTGAAGCGAAAGATTCTACAATAGAATCCCGAGCGTAGCGAGGGATTCTAAAGTAGAATCTTGAGCGTAGCGAGGGATTCAAGTGTTTACGCCCAAGACGGAAATAATTTTGCTACCGAGTGACACCTACTGCTTTTCACACCTGCTATATGGAAAATTTAAATCAAACACAATTAAGATATCGAAAGAAGTGTGGAAGACAATTATGATCGATTGCAAAAAAATAAAAATCGAATTGGAATTACATTTTGTGAAAATCTGCACACGGATCATGCTGAGGGCAATAAAAAAAAACTAGAATATCAGGGAAGAAAAGTACAACTTTGATCCCTCATTTGAGGGAATCAAGGGATCTTTTCTGAATAGCAGGTGTGAAATAGGACATTACTTCAGAGGGAAGAAAGTGACAGTTCCATACCGAGATTATGGCATTTGCGCCACGAGCTTGCGAGGGGCGCAAACCATTTGAGGTATGGAACTGTACTTTATCCTGAGGTATGTATAGTGCTTTTTATTACACCTACGAGGAAAATTATAGACATAAATGCATATAAATGTTTATTCATAAGTACTGTTGTATCTGCATTTAGATTTTTCCGGCAACAGATTATCAACAACTTCTTGGGCCGTCTCTAATAGTTCTGGTGGTGTGTTAGGGATAACATCATCACTGTCGCTCGAAGTATCCATATTTTACAAAAAACACAAAGATAAATGCTAAATCAATCGAAGTTTTTGCGAAAATGCGCGGGCTTTTCCTTTTTTTATTCGCCCGTTTCTGGAGTAGGCTAAGATCATAAGGTCATGCAGCCACTTCTTCCGTGATTCCGCGCGTTTTATATACAAAAATAATTTCGTTTTTAATTTTCTGTATGCACCAAGGAGGTTGGTAACTGGTAAAAAAAAACTGTATGTGGCCAGTAACAATTTACTTGAAATTTAATTAGTAGACAGTTAAAGTCTCTTTGCAGTATGACTGCTGACTAATTAAAAAAAAAAAAAAACCGGGTATGTAATGGAATTTCATACATACTTCCCACCCTTGGGTCGGAAGGATTTTCATACAAACTTCCATACCTTGGGATGAAAGGATTTGAAGGGCGGGATAAAGGCGTTTCTTCCCTCTAATTGGTATAATTAGTATGTATTTTCAGAGCAGGTGTGATAAAATAGTAGATTGTACAACAAGTGCATAAAACGCACCATTTTACTCGAGACGTTTATCCATCCGAGCGAGCTTGCGAGCGAGGATAGATATAAAGTCGAGTGTAAAATGGGTTTTATGGACGAGTTGTACACTCTACTTTTCACTTCGATTGACGACATTATTTATCGTTAATCAAAAAACAATTTTAAGTTGTAACACAAATATTACAATGAAAAAATAATTATGGTTCCCGCCAATTAACTTTTATTTCTTTTTTTTTTCTGTAGGGACGTGACACCTGACTTAAGGTCGTTACATACTGCTCAGTTATAAAAACATTTTCTTTTTATAACTATGATAAGTTGTTGTTATGGCTTAAATACTATACTGATCTACTAAATTGAAAAATAAACAAATATAAAAAATAATAAATGAGACGAAATACAAATTATAAGTTTATTTCATGAAGTTTTATTGTGTACTTTGGCTGTTGGTATCTTTGCCTTGGTCTTAGAATACGAACGAAACGAAATAAAATAAAGAGGTTGTTGTATGAAGTTAAAGATGTTCGTGTGGCTGTTGCAGCGATTGCCTTGGTCTTCGACGAAGATTTTACTTTATGCTCTAGAGCATAAAAAGCGACTTTATGTCGCCTACGCACGACATAAAGACGAACTTTTAGAGCATGAGAAGTGAAAAGAATATTCTTATCTTATCTTAATTTGAGTACACAGGTACCTTCAAGATTTAGAGACACTAGTACAATGACCTATATAATGTCTGAAAATATGAAAATAATTCGTCTCTATTCAATTGTTACCTACTGCGTAAATAAATATGTATGTACCTACTCTGGACTGTCGACAATGCATACATAAGCAGCCTATATACGTCCCACTCTAGGGCACAGGCCTTCTCTCAGGGAGAGAGTATGGGCTTAATCACAACGCGTGCCCACCGCAGATTGGCGATTTCAAGCGCTGAGGTATATGAGTTGCTCAGACACTCAGGTTTCCTCACGATGTTTTCCTTCACCGTTAGCGAGTGGTATTGCTACTATAACTTCAGAAATATACATAACTTAGAAAACAATGTCAAAGGTACATGCCCGCGCTGGGAATCGAACCTGGGTGTCTCGCTTCCGAGTCCAATGTTCTACCCACTAGGCTACCACCGCTCTGTGCAGACAGTGTTTTCAGGATTGCCCGTAATGCCGGTCCTTTATGCTGAATGTTAAATCGTTTTACTCGTGCAAATTGTTTCCGCGAGAATATTTCAGAGCTCTGTCGCTCACGTTTGTTGATATAATAAACACGTAGAGGCATGTGAGCTCGCTACAGATATACCCGCGGAGAAACAAAAAATCGAAATTTCATTTAGACTTCATCTAACAAAAACGCGAAATTGTCTGTAGGATAAGCAATCAACAACAACATAATCTCACAGAGGTATTGGCTCGCCTGCACGCTTGTGTCCAATGAAATCAAGAAACGGTAATGTACATCAACAGCGAGATTGAATGCTTAGCTAGCCTATCGTATTGGACAATGGCATAACCGCCGCGCCCAGGGCGACAGCGGGAGCGGGTGGCGGCGGCGGGGGCGGGACGCGAAATCCCGCGGAATGCTTGGTCTGCAAGTGCTGAGGCGGATACCTCTACCTCAGTGTTGTTTCTGGAGACAAATATTTAAGGGACGCGAATTCCAAGCAATCACGAGTTTGTCTAATATCGACAATCAAAATAACCGGTAGGTACTTGGGAGAAATTCAAGAGATTCTTCTCGTGCTTGACGGTATCAAAAGGTATCTGATATAGTTTACCTATGTGCGGACTTTAGTAATGAGTGAGTAGAGGATTGCGAACGTTTGCAGTTGGGGTGAAACTCGATCAATCGTCTGCGAGTGTAATCAACTTGAGAGTGAATGAATGTTGATTCGCAACTGGAACACAGAAGCTGCTTCGTAGTTCTTGTCAATATTACGGTAATGTAAAACTACTACTCTACCTGTTGCATGATGTGATAAAAAAATGATTTTTTTTTTTTTAATTCCTCATGGGATGACGGGGAAAAACTCCGGTGTTAGGATGGTCGGTACAGGTATTTCAGAATCCCGATTCACCATACGGGGTCCATAGGCCGAAGGCTCACTGCATTCTCCAACGGATGTAAGGTGTGGCAGACGCGATGGAAAACTTTCAGACATAAAAGCGTGGCCATGGAGGTGGGTGCTTGTCGATTCGATAACGCACGCCTTCACACGAAAAACATCAGGACTGTGCGGGGTTCTTAACCGATTTCGACAATTCTTTTTTGTTCGAATAGGTATAACGTCCCATTGGTCCCATTTTAATTTGGTGAAGATTTGATGGAGACTTTCAGAGATGGAGAACAGAACTCTTCAATGGACAGCAGTAAAATAGCGTAAAAGTAGTCCCAAGGTAATTTAGTGATGTTCTGGTGAAGACTTTTGGCGATGGAAATTGTGAACGTAAAATTTTAAAGTAACGAATTAAGTAGGGTAAATTATAGTTATAAGGGACTCATAAATTTTTCTCCCGCTCCCCCACAAAAAATTGAAAAATAAAAATTTTTAAATAAAAAATAAAAACCGACTTCGAAACACTAAAAAGTTAGAAATAATTTATATAATTAGAAGTAGGTATACATGTGGTCGGTGCCAGTTTCATGACCAGCACATATATTTTGGGCACCGACTCCAAATTATATTTCTACAATACCTACATGTATACATACTCCTAATTATTTAAATAATTTCAAACTTTTTAGTGTTTCGAAGTCGGTTTTTATTTTTTATTTAAAATTTTTTCGTAGAACATCTTCAAATAGGCACTTAAAAGCTATCTCAGAGTTAAGAAAGTATCTTTATAAATACAATCCTTAGTGAGAAGCGAGCCATCTGAGTTGTACTATCATGTGATTGAGAGCATTTGTCTGATGAACATTTTAATAAATGTAACGCATTCGCAGCGCCAATCGGAATGTTTCAGCGAGTTTTATCAGAAACGCCCGGCATCATTCCGCGGGCGCTCGCTTTTATTTACCTTGATCCACTGTTTTAACTCATCTTTTTGAGCTAGTATTCACTAGAAAATATTGTTACAAACGTGCTCAATGTCATATGATATTATGATATTATATAGTGTCAAAAAAGTAAGTCGGCCAAGTGCGTGTCAGTTTCCATATCACATTATTTTTCTTCTACTGTCGATGTAAAATATTTTTCGACAGCTCACAGTATCACGTGTCTGCTATCAGTACTTAGTATTCTCTACGGGTATAAAGCAGGAGCGCACTTAAACTAAAATCTGCGTAATCTAAATCAGTACCTATCGCCACAACTTAACGTGATCAAGGAGCAATTCCGATACAAACGTAGTTTGGTTTTAATTCACAAATAATATACCGGATCGTATTGGTCTGTCGGCATGTCGTTTGGAAATAAAAACCAAACTACGTTTGTATGGGAATCGCTCCTTAAGGAGCCGCCTTAAACAACCATGAAACAAGATCAACTTGTGGTCCCCAGTACAAGAATGTTCTCCAAACAAAATACCTAAACTTACCCTTGAATATTGTGTTCGCAAGTAATTCCCGGCAACTTGAATAAATCTGATTATGCCGACAATAGACTGAATTCGAATAACCGACTCAGCTCGCCGCGCGCCGCGCTATAGCGCAGGACAGTAGGACCGCTCTATTATATAAAGCTTTATAGTTTAATTTATGTTTGTACGGTTAGAATGTTAAATTAACTCAAAAAATGCGTAAAAATTTTTAATTGAAAATTACACAGAAACTGTGAGTTATTGAACGTTACAAGTTAAACTAGGTGTCCATTTCAAAATCTAAATCATCTTGGAGACCTTAGTTAGACGAAACTTAATTTTTTTCAAATATGTTCGTTAATTAACAAAGTTTACATAGGTATAATTCTAAAACCTAGAACTAATGCATTGAACTGGCTTTAATTCCAGACATCTTTGACATCTAAATCTCATCCAGCCACATTCGCTACCATCTTACAATTTTCCATATCTCATTTAGAAAATCAATTTTATTTAATTCGACATCTAAGATTTTCCGCAAATATTTAGTGGGAGGGCAAATTATGAAATGTTAAATAAATTGCATAAATGTCTCGATAGTTTCATTTCAGTAGCAACCAATCAGGTACAGAAAAACTATATACTATTTTTTTACATCGAGTCAACCTTCAATAAATGCGTTTTGTAGGTTTCTCTTTTTGTTTTTTCTGAAAAAGTCGAGTAAATACATTAAATTAAAAAATTATATCAAGAAAAGTAATGTGAATTACTTGTTCGAAGTGGCAGATAGCGCGCCTTATATAGCCAGCTGCCGGCACCAGGCCAGTTGCAGTTTTACTAGGAGCTGTATACAGCCTCTGATAAAAGTATAGGCGGAACTACAACGGCACTCTCTGAGAGCTCAAAAGTTCGACTAGCGTATCAAACTTAAATTATTCTGCGTGTAGGTACCGAATGTAAGAAAGCAAACGTGATGGAGAATGCTTAGCACAACAGTTGTGAACTTTCTGTGTCCCTCTGTTACGTCACCATCAAAAACTCATTTACACCTCCCCCCGCGCGCGCAGCCCCCGCCCCCGTAGCTCTCTGTCTTAAACATAAAGATTTGTCGGTAATGGAATCAGTGCTGTTTGTAATGTTGGCTATTGACGCGAGGCGGGCCGGCGGGCGGGCCGCCGCGCCGGGACGGCCGGGCTACTTGATGAGATAACTTGGGATTAGTTAGACGCACGTTATCTCACCGCTAAACTGACGGCTTAAAACTTGAACTCACAGATGGGAAACCTCAGAAATTTCTTAGTAATATCTAGCTTTTAGGGACTAAAAGCTAGACAATACGGTTTACATACTAAGTTATGTATTTCTGAGATTTCTGTCCTAACTTTAAGACATTAATGTAGAGAACCATTTTTATCTTCACGTTTTAAGCCGTCTAGAATCTAGGCTCACTGGACGTTCATCTGTTCTGTGTCAGTACCTACCATTAATAACTTCACGCGTGCAATATATTGTCCAACTCAGTTGCAACTGTACTTCTACAGGCTGAGCTGACGGGTGTGCGACTCCCCCACACCCGGAGTGAACTTTGATCTAATACAAATGTAATCTCAAAATCGGATATGATTTGGAATATTAATTATTCAATAACAAAGAGTCAAGCAGCATGAGCGGTGGTAGACCCAGGTTCGGTTCCAAGTGCGAGCATGTACCTATGACTTTGTTTTCTAAGTTATAGTAGCAATACCATTTGTGAAGTTATAGTAGCAATACCACTCGCTAATCGTGAAGGAAAACATCGTGAGGAAACCTGAGTGTTGAGAACGTACCACAGCGCTTGAAATCGCCAATGCGCGGTGGGCACGCATGATGATTAAGCCCATACTCTCTCCCTGAGAAAAGACCTGTACCCTACAGTGGGACAGTGGGATAGATATAGGCTGCTTATGTTAAGTTAAGCATCATTCCAACCCATTATTTATCGGTTTTTCGAATCCTGAATTTCACCAACTAACTATTTAACTATTAGTCTGTCTCATTCACTAAGTAAATACTCACGATACTTAAGTATTTTTTATTAATAATAACAGAAAAGCATCATCAAACCTAACATGGGAATATTACTAGGAATTAAAATTAAAAAAATTGTCGTATCGTCTAAGTTAATAAATATTTAGTAAAATTCGTAATTCAAAAATCGCTGGTACAATTTATTTGCTTCAAAATTTTATCCTGCAGGTACCTACTATGTCTAACTTCGTTCTTTATTTTATTTGCAGTAAAAGTAATTAACATTTGGTCGCACCGACCACAACCTATTTGAAGCTGATGAAATACGAAAGATGGGCTATTTGAACTTTTCGAGACTTTACGTAAAATAAAGCAAAGGTTGGTTTATTGTTTTAGTTAAGAAACGGCACTTGAGCTCATTTGCACTACAACGGAGACAGTAATTGAGGATCCTGATAGTTGGTTTCGGAGGGATCAGTAGCCACTGAAGGGTGCGGGGGCGCGGCCTGGGGCGCGGGGGGTGGGGCTCCACCTGCCACTTCACACTGCTGCTCCCAGATACTAAAATTTAACGTTATGGCCCACCGCTACTACGGGAACTTCTTTTTACATCACCTCCTCCCTACGGCAAAAGAAATAAAGGCTACTTTAGCATGAAAATAGTGAGGGGATTAGTTGGTCGATCCAGGCGGGTTAGTTGGCCGGTTTAATGGCACGTTTAGTTTTTGTGTTTCAGGTGAACAGCGTCCGAAGTCGTAACCGTTACGTTATAATTGTTAGTGCCTTCGCCGTGGGCTTGCTAACTGTCAAAATTGTTCTAATGTTTGCAGAATTTGTTATCTTACACCTGCAGTAGTTTAAAGTGTTTTTGTAGAGACTGTACTGCGACAGCCGCCGCCGCCGCCACCGCCGTCGGGTGCTCGTCTGTTTGTTTGTTTGTTTAGTTGGCGAGTTACACTTTAGTACGTTTGTGGTCTCGGGCCGCGCACGTGCGGTGTGCAGCGCCGCCGTCAAGCAGGGTACTACTGAGCGATAGTTACTTTGATCTTTAATGTAATGTTTGAATGTTACAAATATGCAAACACAATATTTTCGTGGTCAGGTAGCCTCAAACTTCTTTTGTGATTTATGTGCAAATATGTGCGCTGTATCTATTGATTATTATTTCTAGGTACCTGGACAGTCCATTGTGTTAACTAGGGACGAACGAGCTGAGATAATATCTGTAGAGCAACGAAGAGAGCAAGCCGAGTACTAGTCTTCGTCTTCCTATTATAATACGAGAGAAACTCAATAGCGGCACGTCAATCGCTCCATTTATGAGATGGAATTATATGGTGCACATACACACAAGTACTTGTGTAATAACTGTAGATTCAAACACGTACATATACCCTACAATGTAAGATAACAGAAGTGTTTCAGTGAGACACAAGAGAGGCTTTAATCGTAGCAACTAGAAGTAACATTCTCCTCCGTGGAAAGTGGTGAGGATGTGAAAAGTCTCACCGAGGAGGCGCGGCAAAGTGACGCGCTAGTCGCTACCTCAAACGTTATTAGGTGCCGTGTCCGCCCGGGGCGACGGCAGAGATGCAATTCACGGCCCAAATTGTCAAAGAAACGGCTCCGTGCAATGTCCTTCCTTTTAGGTGCTTGTAGCTTAGCAGAAACTGCAAAATTTTTATCAATATGACGCCCGATAGAAATATATTGCATCCGTGAGAGTGGGTAAGAGACAGGACTCCGTTACATCGATAAATAAATTTTTAGGAATTACATAAGCAGCAAAAGAGGTGGAAATTTGTACTTCTTGTGACTGTCGACGATCTCAAGCCCGAGCTAAATTGTTTGCCTACCCGTTTGTGAAACAAAGAAAGTCGGTAGACTCTTTGGCGAAGACGCTTGTGGGACGGAAACACACGAAATAGTAAAGTAGGCTCTCTCATAAAGCTGTCCTCCAGCCGCGACTCACGCTCGCTCGGTGTAATGCAATATTCACATGTCATTGGGCATCAATGATTCAGGCGACCGCCGCCGCCGCCGCCGCCGCCACACCGGCCTATTGCCACTCGGCTCGCTTCCTACACGACCCCATTTACGTATTACTCACACCCACACGTACAGACGTGGTTATATTTCGGTTTACCATTCCTTGATAATATTTTGTAGTGTATCGCATTTGACCTGGAACTTAAATGCGTTCAGTAAGTGCACTAAACTTATTGCGCCACTTACCGCGTGCCTTCCCCATTTGTGTTTACAAGGTGCGGTCATGACTTTCCAGAGCACTTATGAAACAGAAATATATCCAAAAACAACTGAATTATCTATATAACTAATTAGATAGAGAGCTCTTTATTGTACACAAGGAACATATTGGTGAGTAATAGGACATAGTAGGTAGAACACGCATGGAGACAGCTACGTTCTACTTCTAGTTACCTGAGATTTCCGTACTTAGCCTCATAGTTAGGCCATTGTACGGATCAAGCGCTGCAGCATGTAAACCTCAGATACTAGCGTTTCCTCACAATGTTTTTCTTCACAGTTAGCGTGTGGTATTGCTACTACAAGTTCACAAATATACGTGGCTCAGAAAATAATTTCATTGGTGCCATGAGACCTGCCTGGATTCGAACCCAAGACCTCTCAAATGTGATGCGTTTGCGCATTAAACCTTAAGGATACGTTAATAGTTGTTAAATATTTTGCGCGTGGAAAACGGATAGTTTTGTGTAATATTTCCTAGCAGGAGGCTCGCCTTCGGAGCAGTTTGTATGTGTGTATGTGTGTATGTGAATGTCCACATAGTCAGTGGCGCACTGTGCCGCTGCCGTCGTGACCCAGTCGTCCTTGACGCTAGAGGCTCGGAATTTTAGATTAGGTAATAGTTTACCGGCGCGAACACCGCACGGGCATGTCGGGCCGTCAGGCTGTCGGGCCATCAGGCTGTCGGGCCGTCAGGCTGTCGGGCTCGGGCGTGCCGCTATTTTTTGTGCGATTGCGAAATAGTTGCCGCTCCACTCGCGTGCTTGCGCTACAGTGCACTCAGCATGTTCGGTTTGGGGATTTAACTAATTAAAAGAGATACAAACGTTTGTAATGCGTAAGAACCAGGACGAAACCACGAATGATTCGCAAGAGATTTGGATAAAAAGTGCACAGTGGGAAAAATTTAAAATTATCCATGGGCATCCACGTATGTTCAAATTTTATGTGACTCCGTTTAGCCGTTTACGCATAATAGCGTAACGTGACATCAAAACAATCAGACTTTAACATTCATAATACTTTCACTTACTTACACATTACTTGTGCTTGCAACTTGCTACAAAGATGAAAGTATTCTGCATGTAACTCATTCGCCAAATTTCACCCAAATCTGTACAGCCGTTTGTTTATACGTGACGGTGTGACAAACGTGCTAGATTTTGAAAACTCTTTTTGTCTTGATTTTTTTTTATGATTTTCATACTGTCCGTTGTATTAACTGTTCCCAAAAAGATTGATGTCAAAGCGCTATCTCATTACTACTGCTGATCCCTATTGGAAAAATCGCCAACTCTAGGGTTAGGTACACACAGTTAAGCAGACGTCACTAATGACCGCGTCACCGAGCCGGCCAAGCCCCACGAGACCCGTCAGCGCTGATCTCAGCTCATCTATACATGAACACATACGTCCACTTCGGACAGCATGACAAAGATTCACACACGTAAACAATGGCAATATAGGCAATCTTGGTTATTGTTCGGAACAACTCTATATCATACGGCTACAAGTTGAGATCGATTTAGGGTTGTTCTTCAAAAGTTCTGTCCAAACTTCGAGCGTTTCTTACTTTCAGAAACAAATTGGAACCAGTTTTGGACTTAATTCAAGACAAATATGCCAAAAACGGGTACCCAGTGTCGCCATCCATCGCCGGACAAGGGTCGACGACATTGGCTAAAGAGTCTCGGGATTGAAGTGGAAATTAGCGACGTCCCGCGAGGCGAGGCGAGAAGTCGGCAGGTAGACCAGCCCCTATAGTACGCGGACCAAATCCTGAGCGTTTCCAATCGTCTGCCAAATTAGTATGGAATTTGACAGTTAGACGATTGGAATCGCTCAGGATTTAGTGCGCATAATTAGGCCTCTGAGCAGTAAAAGAGTGGCGGCTTAGAACAGAACGAGTCTGTTGGCAGACCAGGAACCCGATGGTCGGACGATACAGTTGAGTCGGCGGACGGTCCGTGGATGTGGATGGCAACGGACCGTTAGAGATGGCATTTGGGGGAAGAGGCCTTTGCTGTGTGATGATGATAATGTCGATTCCAAATAGCTCTTGGAACGTATTATGTTATTACGGGGGATTTTTAATAAGTAAAAAAAACTCAAAAGTAAAAACACATATTTTGAGTGGGCTGGTCACATATTCCGAAGAACCGATGGTCGATGGGGTGCAAAGGTTCTTGAGTGGAGACCACGAATTGTCAAACGCAGCGTAGAGCGCGCACCTGCTTGCTGGACCGACGATCCGAAGCACATTGCCAGCATCAGCTGGCTGAGGATGGAAGAGAGAGGAGAGGCCTATGTCAAGCAGTGGCCGAGGACGGGCTGATTTATTCAAATTTAGTTAAATGCATTTTAGAAATCTATTTAGAGGAACGTCGTCCTCAACATTAAATTATGCATATTAGGCACTTTCTACATTACGTTATATAAACTCACGCCTATAGAGGGGTAGGCAGAGACTAGGGCTTGCCACTTCTCATGATCTTGACAGAACTCTTTCGCTTTTAGGCACTTTATGTTAAGAAAGTGTGAAGAGTGATGTATCACTCACTAAAGTGAAATTAATATCAATCGGACCTTCTACTGCTCGACTAACTGTCTGAACTGGACACGATCGTCTTTAGCGAGTTTATCTTTTTGGTGTCCGGACCGCGGGTGTCGGGTTCTTTGATGTTTACTTACTTGTGCAGAGCTGCTGCACTTGTCAGGGCGAGGGCTGAAGTCGAGGGTTCATCGGAATTGCTAATCCTGCGGTTTACGGACGTGCAGTCGCGCGAAACTGTGCCCATTGACTTGCATGACTGCTTCAAGACAATGAGGGGGAAGGAAACGAGAGGCATCAGCCCCTGTGAGTGCTAGCAGGTTATATAGGGTGGACCACTACTTCTTTCACCGGTGGAACTTTTATGGTATGCCATAAAGTCGAAGTGTTAAATATTAACTATGAAAGTTAACTAAAAATCATTAGAGAAAATAGACAAAAATGTTGGAAGTTAATTGCGGTGGTAGCCTAGTGGGTAGAACATTGGACTCTGAAGCGGGAGACCCAGGTTCGATTCCCAGTGCGGGCGTGTACCTATGACTTTTCTTTCTAAGTTCTGTACTCGTAGGTACATTTGTGAAGTTATAGTAGCAATACCACTCGCTAACGGTGAAGGAAAACTTCGTGAGGAAACCTGGGTGTCTGAGCTATTCACATGCCTCAGCGCTTGAAATCGCCAATCCGCGGTGGGCACGCGTGGTGATTAAGCCCATACTCTCTCTCTGAGAGAAGGCCTGTGCCCTGCAGTGGGACGTATTTAGGCTGCTTATTATGTTGGAAGTTAGTCTTTCTAGAAGGAAGAAAACCTCAAAATTATACTCAGTTTATTGTATTCGTTAGGCACAAGTAAAATTCAACCCGAAGTATGTGGCGGACGCATAGATTTAGCGCACAAGTTATGACCCCGTGTAATAAATGTTACCAGAATGTACAATAATGCGCTAGAATGTACAAAACGATTTACCTAGTATCGAAATTTATCTGGGCTATGCCAAAAAGCGTGGCATGTTTTTAGAAGTTTTGCAATGTCATGGCTCTGCTTTTATTTAGTTTATACATAGCGCCTTTACTTTTTTACATTACATAAACTTACGCCTGTATCCTGGAAGGGTAGTCAAAGACCAGGGTTTACCATTTGCCGTGATCCAGACTTCTTTCGCTTCATCAATATTAATTAGCCGTTGCATGCGCTCACGCCGGTTGCGGGTGATTATTATCTCGCCGTTTGCTAATAAATACCCTATTTGGTCCAAGTATGTCCGCCTGGGACGTCACTTAAGGGTCCCTCTACCCTTTATATATTTTTTTCCTTCATCCTCTCCCTATGTCCAAACCAACGCAACATTCCTGTCTCAATTGTAGTCACTTAAAACGCCCTATTACCACGGCAGTCAAAATCGTTTCCATTACCGAGGTATTTTTATTTTCGCGTTTTATTCTCATTGGACCGATCGCCAACCCGCCTGCCAAGCGTGGCGATTATGGCAAAACCACTCATGTTTATGAAAACCACGAAGGAGGCCTACCTATGTCCTGCAGTGGGCTTCGGGTGGCTGATAATGATTCTCATTGGAGTAAATTTAGTGACACTAATTAAGTATTTTCTAACGTATAATCTTATACTTTATCACATACCGGAGTTATGCAATTATAAGACAGACGCAAGTCACAAAAATCGATCAATCTGTACCACGGAGGCAATGTGAGAAGACGTTGCATACAAATGCAAAGTATCTCAGGTAAATGCACTCGTAATTTCAATCTAAGTTTTTATAATAGTTTATGATATAAAAATGACACATGCACAAAATAATATAATGATTATCATTAATCTTACGATAAATTCACGTTTTACCAATTTGTATTAACTGTTTATACCCAAAAACCGAAAAACAAATACCGTGGTATTAAGAAACGATTTTAAGACCGTGGTATCATCGGTATAAAGAGAAAAACTGTATCATATTTATTTGCTTATAACATTAAATATAATCCCGTGTTTGATAAGTTGTAGTAGAATTTGAAAAAAACTATTAATATTACAAAGTCGAAACCTATTTCTGTGGTATACATTATGCCCTAGAAATCTTACTAAATTATAATAACTTTGAGTGCAAAATTACTGTTTTTTAAAAAAGGTTTAAAAAAAGAGGTGTTATATGATTATCAAAAAGCTGTTATATCGTATAAACTTGAGTTAAGACTACTAATAAAATACTGTTATCATTTGATTGAGTTACCTTTATTTCTTATGTTATGTTATTTTGATGGGTCGGAATAAGGATTGTTGAAACTTACACTGTTCTCTAATAACGGAGGTAGAAATTTAATGATACTTCGGTGATAGGATCTATGAACTCCAATTACCGAGGTATGGCGGCGGACATGGCTCGGTAAAAGGAACTCTTTAGTGCCTATTACCGAGTATATGGATATCGAAATTCATACTTTAGGGTCTTGTATTATTCACTCATTCGCTTGATTAAAGTGCTTACTCCAAGAAAGACAAAGACTTCAAAATTTATAAATTTTGCCGGAAATTAGTTACAACTAAACTAAGGGAAGAAAAGAAACATTATTTTAGGAATGATATTAACCAAAAAACATTAAAGACAAAAAAAAATGTGGAGTCAATTCAATTTTTGGAGTTGCTGAGAACTTTATTTCAGCAACTCCAAGAAATCATTTGGCATACCACCACATTTAAATGAGCCGGAGTTAATAAATCAATGCTTCATAGACACTACACCGACCACGCATGATACTAATGAACAGAACGACAGTCTTAGTTGTGGTAGTAATAATTGTGCATATTTATATTTTGTTTCTCAACACAATCTTACAATATACATTGTGGAAAGTCAGCAGTAAAAACATTCCTGTCGTGTTATATTTTACCTCAATATGCACTTAGACTCTGCTCAAATAGAGTCAAAGCGTCCCCCGCCGCGCCGCGGTCCGCGGCGCTAAACACCGATCCACGGCTATTAATTATGCGCGTTTAGCCACCGCCGCCGTCGACCACAAAAGAATTAAACGCGCTGAATAAGTTAAATTGCGCTTTGACATTCCGTTTAAAGTATTCCTCTTTCGTCCATCCCGAATGAATTCCTTGATATTTTCAGAGTACAGTCAGTCGCCGTATTTCATCTTCGGCAAGGACGTGACAAACATGAAAATACACCCAGACTGAGGACATTCGTACAAATGTACGGCGGCCGCCAGAGGGAATCGAACCCACGACCTCTGGTAGCTAAGCGCCTTAACGGCTAGACCAACGAGGCAGTCGACGTATATCACTCGATATATTTCTTTCGTTAATCTTTCTTCCTGTAATCTCTACTTATCTCCAAACCAACGCAACATTCCATTTGATTTTTTTTAATCTACTGAAATTCACAATGTAGATAAGATGTCGGTAACGATGTTTTTATTTGTAATACTGTAAGCACATTAATTGTATTTCAATAATTTGTGTTTTATCGCAAAAGAACTCGCGCCGGCAACAAGACTGAAACAAAAAAAAATGTTTCGCCTAGCGTAATACGTACGTAACGTATATCGTACGTAATAATTTCTAAGTAATACCTATAGAAATACTTAAATTTATGGAACATATCCTCTTGGCGAACTGAGTCAAGAGAAAAATGTGCAAAAAATGTGACGGCTACTTCAAGTTTTTCATCTGTCGAATAATCGCCGATACCCGATACGCTATTTGCGTTGTGTTCGCTAGTGAAAATCAACGCGTCATCGCCGGCGGCGGCGGCGGCGGCGGCGGCGCGGAGTGCGTGACATTTGCCTACCTACGCGTCTGCGCTCGAGTGTTTTCGAGAGTGCACCACGCAGTCACAAGTATACTACTTGATTCTTATAAATAATTTATGATTTAACGAGGTTGTGCGTCATGAGAATTTATAAATAAATACTTTTGTATGTTTATCTCACCTTCTGTTTTTAGGGTTCCGTG
Organism: Yponomeuta evonymella; assembly: GCA_963969515.1. NCBI lineage: Eukaryota > Metazoa > Arthropoda > Insecta > Lepidoptera > Yponomeutidae > Yponomeuta > Yponomeuta evonymella. Next base: position 23,106,481 of record OZ018343.1, on the reverse strand, counting down.
GTCGCAAAGGAACCCTCGTAGTTTCGCCATGTTCGCCCATCTGTCTGTCTGTCCGTGGATTAAAAAAACATTTTTTTAGTAATAGGCGACCAAGTTATAAAAGGAAAACTTCGTATACAATCCATTGAAAATTACGTTGATGAAGTTGTTAGTTCTGTAAAGCAGATAAAAATCCCTCTTTCTACGGAACCCTACACTACGCGTGGCCCGAGACTTTTTTTAACACAGAATTAGTTATTTGTATATTTTTATCATTTATATATTAATTAAGTCTCTTATTTTATGTTTGAAATAATTAAACGAGTTTCTTTAGTCTAATAATAAAAAACACAGGCTGAATATATTAACTTGGGCCGCTTTTGTTGATTTAAAAGAGTCTACGTCTATCAAAATGAAAGTAGGTACGTCACTGCAAAGGTCGACTATTCTAAAAAAACTTACATCTATGGCAGGAGGTCGATTTCTAGTGATAACATAACCAAAAGTTAGTTAATTATTATTCACGTGGTAGTTTTTAAGACTGCACGCATCTTACAAAATACAATTATTAACCCATGTTTATACTGCAACTATTTTATAAATTCTATTTTTTTTCTTACCCAATTGTTCATTTTAAGGGCTCCTTTTAAAACACTGAAAAAAATTATAATATAATTGGATTGTGTAATACGCTTGTATTTGTAAAAACTACCGCGTGTATAATAATTAACACGATTTCATTGCTTATCTTTAGGTATGTCTATGTACAACCAGAAAAGGTGAAAAAATATTACAACTAGGTTTACTTTCTAAAGAGTATAACTTACTATTACGGGGCGAAGCTTTTAAAAATATTGTCTTAAGTCTTACACATTCATTTTCCCATCAAACTGGAAAAAAGAAATTGAAAATATAAATAGAAAATGTTTGTTTATTTAAGAAATAAACTTTATTTAAATAAACCATTCTCCTGCATACACGATAGTATCTAAGGGCAGGTAATTATAACAGTTCATTAGTAGATGTTATTAAAGAAAGTGTGCCGCGTCATTGAATACACCGTTTTACTTTATTTGAAGATTGTATTTCATCTGTAACCTGTCTTCTCACTAACAATCCTTGTATGCCCCTAGGTCTGCATTACCGAGCCCGAGCTGCGCGTCTCATGCATGCCTCTCATAGCTCGAGCTCACATCAAACACGCGGCTCGTAGTAGAAACTGGTAGAGTAATACATACACACTGAAATATATTTCATCTTATTTCATACTCGCGCTTATACCAAAGGTTATAAAAGCTATTGTCGCCCACTCTCCTATTCATGGAAATTTTACTCGCTCCCTCTTTGATTCACTCTGCGTAATATCTTCAATTAGCGCGTTCTATGAACTTACTTTGTCCTCTAGGTCCCCTGCTCGTAGTATCGGCTTATTGTCACTTATGAAGTGAAAAGTCTGATTGTTATTATTTTTACCCACATGGTAGAGCCTTTTAACTCCGTTTAACCGCCTTTAACTCACAATATGACAAGTCTGGTGCTAATCTCAATCGTTACTGACCAACATTCATGCCTACGTGTTTTTATTTCTGCTAAAGATATTTTGACTAAATAATCCCTGTTTGCCTCTATCGATGGGCTTCGCCGTCCCAAAATTAATGTAATTTTTCAAGCGTTCCGAGATAAGCTGGAAGCAGCCGTCAGCGTAATATCGACCGCGACATACTCGTTTGCATTAATCTGTTGGCTGGATCGGCCGCCGTGCCCGCCGCCGCTGCTGCTGAACAATACAATAACGTGTTCTACTTCGGAATATTACGAGTTACAATAATACCCTGTCGTGGGACATGAGTGATGCCATGCGATCAATGTAACCAGAAGAATTTGTTCAGCTTGACTTGAATTTAACAAGCTACGTTTTGTCGACGTAACGAATTAATTTTACAGGCTCGGTTTTTTAAGCTGCGCTGCACGTACTTGTTGCATTTTATTTTGTAGCTAAAACCATTTATCATATATTCAAGCTGATGTCACCGGTCCTACATACCTCTGTGATATTCACATCCGCAGCACAGTGAGACGATAGCACGCGCGACGGCGGCGGCGGCGGCGACGGATGCTTCCTGTGGCGTCGCGTTTACCAAACAGACTTCGGAGGCTATGCCTGTGCTCAACATTATATTTTATTAAGTTTAACACTCCAATCTACTTACGTTTACTTTATTTGCTAACACGCTTCAAATAAGTTGCAACAATAACTACCAGGCAAATATATAAACTAGCAAATGCAATGTCTGAACTATTTGCTATCAACAGACGTTAGCTATAGACAGATAGAGATAGAGAACACTTTATTGCATAAACAGGTGAATGATATTAGAAATAGTTTCTTATATCTAAATACTGACATACAATATATATTCAAAGTATTTTCCCTCGAATTCAAACCGGCCGATCTTAAATTCGTTCACTGCCTTCCTTAAAGTACGCTTCCTGTTTGCCACCGGTCAGACGACCTGAGGCAAACTGTTTAGTGGCAGATCGATATTGCTCATACCAACTTGACATTTCGCAAAATATTCGATTCCGAATCGGGACGATGTCCCTTTTTTCGTTACTTTTTGCATGGGAAAAGCACAATATTCGTAATTTTAAAAACCCCAGAGATGTGTGTAGTGGCATTTTTTAGAAAAATCAGTACCTACACGTTTACTGCTCAGTTTGCAATAGCAACACGGTGGCTCAAAAACGATTTGGAGGAAGTAAATCAATTATCAAGAAATTTATACGTTATAATTTTTGTAAACAAATACCAAAAAAATATTTCTGCATATGTTTTATCATTCTTGTCTAGTTTCAGGTCAGCATTTTTCACACTCGTTAAAAATGGAAGCAGTTTTTAGATACCTAGATTGTTAAACCTAAAACTAACTAAAACGAGAAATGCATGCCGTGATATAAATTATTCGACCCATTTTAGCACATGTAAGGCTAGCTATTATTACTTCTTATTCTAATTGTACAGTAAAACAATGTTCCCGGGTACTTGTAAACATCATTTTTCTAAATAAAAAAAATCATGTTTTTTATTTTATTTTATTTATTGCATTACACAACAGATAAGTAACATTGCATGTTATAATATCATGATGAAAGCTTATAATCTAGTTACATATCCTTTAACGTGTGATGAAAGCACGGTAGAATATGGACGAGAGCCAAAGCACATCAAGCCACATACAACCAAATACGACCACTCAGTGCAAAGTATCGTAGACACACTACGCCGAACGGTCGCACCAGGACATAATTGTGGCCCGATCCTCTTCTACAAACGGATCCAAGAGCTCTCTTTACTCAAATAAGTAAGTATTACATTAAATAAAGAAAACTAAGAAAACTTTAATCAACAATTAACGATCTTACTTACTTACTAAATTTTTAGCTTAACTAATTGTGATTTAAAGCGATTGAGGTTCACAAAAATGTCAAGAGCATCGAAATTTTTATTTGATATTGGGCCTAAGCCCGTATCTCTGATTAGCTAACTAGCAGCACAAAATAATCCGTAGCATTTAACTGGGCAGAACTGAATAGAGATCAATACTTCTATTAAGACAAATTAGTTGTTGGTATGTTGGTGATAGGAGCCTTCAAGTAGTAGACCCGCAGCATCGTGTTATGCTCAAAAAGCTGCTTCGTCTCCAAACTGAAATAAAATTAGGAGAGTTGATGTACAAATTGTATGATTTTATGAGTAAGTTTATATGGTACATAGTGTGAATAATCTTACAACGATTTTCGATGTTTCTGAGGGATTTTTTTAAGTAAATTTAATATTTTACACTTTAAAATTGATAAATTAGCCAGTAAAAAGGTATTTAACTATGATTATTTCTGCAAGAAATGTTTGAAAATATTTTTGCGGTTACCTTTGTACAGTCTGTCTTCGTTTTGCGGTATACAACACTTTGCTTTTTCAGTTTTGGTTTAAACTATGGCTTTCCATTCTTCAGTTAAGAGCATGTCACGACGTTTTTATGTTGAATTTCCATGAAAAATCCGAAAATAAGCAACGCTTACAAAACAAAACAAACATTATCGGGGCAAATCTTAGTGGCGCCATCTGTAATAGTTTCGTGTTGCCATTCCCATTAGAAAAGAAAGAAGTCGCTCTCCTGCACTTCCTTCCTTTATAGGCCAACGTCCGAGTTGCCAGCTCGTCCGATTATCTTGATTGCCGGTTTTTTTTTGACGCATTTTAACAATAATATAATCTGCTGATTGTTGATCGAGCGAGCTAAGGGAAAACCACGCTGCGTTTCCCAGTTCGTGGTCAGCTAGTTTTTCACGAAGATGTAATATAGCCTCCACTACTACGTCTATTTTATTTTATCAAGCCTACTTTAGGCGGACCTACGCCGCTGAAATCACTTTAGTGCGCCGCACGAATTTGATTACGGAGGCGGTCGTGTACCTACGTCGCTTGCCACACAGTGTATGTGTGTGTGTGTGTGTGTGTGTGTGCACAGCTCTACAAAACAGTTTCAGAGAGCAGACAGCCGAGCGCCCCACATAATAATATTAAATGTATAGGATTCACCCCTTACATTTCTCTGCGAATTAAAACTTTATTTAAACATTTATTTATTTATTTTGTCTTTGTTCAGTGATGATCTTATACACAATAAGTTGCTTTTCCGCAGTTTTCCTTTATTTATTAAATGAAATTTTACATTGTATAGCTGCATATCTACCTACAAAACAACTTTAGGATCGACCACCGACGAAGGCGTCTTAATTTTGTTGAAGTAATAAAAGACCAAATTAAAGTCTTATATCTTAATTTTAATAACTTCGTTATGTCGTGCTAAGACATTTGGTGGCCCATGAGGGGATAAATTAGATAAATTAATTGCAATAAAGCAACACAAACTTCGATTGATACAATAAGCAAACGCAATGCAATAAATACCCTTTCTTTAGTTTCACGCTCACTTCGCTTGTGTGATCCTAAAGAGGTAGACAGAGGCATTCATTGTCCTACATAACTATCTATTATTTTACAAAATAGTGTCTTCCTCAGATAGGTAATCAATCATGCTCAGTGTTTACTCGTTTATTTCAACGCAAGTTTTGTCGACTATTTGAGGGTGATCGGACTGCGCTGCTAGCCACATTATCTCTCTGCGTGAACATACCAACATCTGCGTGCGGCTGTGCAGGTGCGACCGGCTTCCCATCGACAAGTGACACCAAGGAGTTCGAGGAGCGTGAGATATTTATTTTATAACTATACTAAAATCAATTCGTTTAAATTTTTAGATGCAGATAATCGAAGTTACAATGGCTCAACCTCGAACTAAGCGATAGAGTCTCTTGATCAGCTTTCTGGGCAACACCTACCGCTGTTGCGGCAAGGTATAGGTAAAATAATATTCGGAAGACATGGACATTACAGACAGTAGAATAAATTGATCAAACATCTAACTTCAAAATATATCTATGATAAATTTCAGCTGACTAGTACTTACAGTATCTGTGCTAAGCCGCAGACAGACAGACGGACGGACAGGCAGACGGACAGACACGGCCAGATGTCGCTGCATGTACGTAATACAATGAAGTTTGTAAACAGGCTCAAAAAGGCGGAAACAGATTATTGAAACGCGACGCGACAAATCAAATCTTATTATTTTCTATGATCAGAATCACATTAGGAACATCCGACGCAACGCAATTATTCATACAAGTTAGGTCGTCGCGTCGGGTCGCGTGAGGTGGCGTGTTATTAGTGTGTCGGAACCTTTACTGATGCCTGCACTCGCCCATTAGCTCAGTTGGGAGAGCCCTGGCACGGTTAGCCAGAGGTCGCGGATTCAACTCTCGGAAGGGGTGGAATTTTTAGCCTCTAAATTGGTTTTTCTTTTTAAATTGTCTTCGGCGCCGGTTAGTGCAAGAAAAAAAAAAAAAAAATATAAACATATAAATTGTCAAATTGTTACTAACACTATATGGGCATTGCCTGAAAAAAATAATAACGCTCATTAAGTCAAACTCTTTGTGTTATTTTGAATAAAAATGCTATCTAGGCGTTCTCCATCTCCAGCAATCTTCAAAGATAGGGTAAAAGAATAGTATCTTTCTCTCTAAATTAAGTAATCATTGTACTGATAACTTTTTCTTTTTATGTAGGTATATTATATTCTCCTCTTACACATAGGTATTATAACTTATTTATGTAGTAGCTTATAAAAATTATTTAAGTAACATTTATGTAAGTTTATTATTAAGTTTAAGTATGTACTATTCGTATTTGCACCAACTACCCGTCTCTTCCTCCTTCAGCAACCTTTCCGTCACAAGGTTGTCTGGAAGAAATTTCTGTTAGCAATAAGGCCGCCCATTGTATTTTTTCATTGTAACTTTCATATTTTATGTCTCGTTTCTTGTGTGCAATAAAGAAGGTTCTTATCTTATCTTACTACCATTTCGATTAAAAAAAAATCTCTGTCCTTTTTATTGATGACAGCTACTATGACAACTTGATGTCGTGCGATCAGCCGAGCCGAGCCCTCGGGGTTCGCAGACGGAGATGAGTGTCAGACGTAATGTGATTGATGTTCCAAATACAATATTCCAACACTTCATGTAAGGGGATATACGGAGTGCAGGAGATTTTCATGTAGTTCTCAACAGGTCTTATTCCTTTAATACATGTTTGACGATTGTAAGGTGTATATCAATATTGATTAAATTGCCAAAAACATGAATTTTATTCGAAAGTGAAAACGTGATTCGTAATATTCTACATTATATAACACAAACTCTAACACACCTGTATTCCGGAGGGCTAGGCATCAGTATTCCAAAGCAATATGACCGTTCGTTTAATCAACATTAATTAGTCGCTGCATGCACGCACGCCGGTTTCTGGTACTTTTTATCTTGCCCTTCGCTAATACATCTTCTATTGAGTCAAAGTGTGTCAAGTATATCCTTGATATAAAGTAATTAAGAATCTCGATTGCCTTTTATTTCATTATCACGTCCTTACTCCAAAACTGTTCATACCTATTTCTTCTAGTACAGTGAAGTTAATTTTAGAATTCTTTGTATGAAATCCTGTGGAGCCTCGCTTACCAACTCGCCAAATATTAGGAAGACTCTTAATTCCCAGACGAATTCGAGTGAGCTCATCAGATTCAGTGCAGAGAACAGTGCAGATGAAGCGTCCGGTACGCTCATATTATGTCAATTGCGTCACTCAAGTGGGCAAACAAATTACAACAGTTAACAGGGCTGTGGATCCCACACTAGGCGGACCTGTATTGTGGGATATCAATCTCCATATCTATTGGGCAACGCGAATACATTCAATTATTTTGGCACGGTCGCTTTCTTTGGTGCGTATCGATGGAGAGAAATAAGTACTGAAAGAGATTTGCTGGAATTGAAGAAGGATCCCCTCATGCACCAACACTTACTGCCACTGGAAGCAAACTGAAGTGGGTCTTGGCCTCCGATACCAGAAGTAGCTGTCCTTCGCGGTCTCCTGGCAGTCGCCTGCTGCAGCTCACGCAGATCTTTGGCCATTTCATCCTTCCAACGATATCTGAGGCGGCCAATCGGTTTTTGGCCAATTTGTATAATTATTTGTTTGTCTTACAATCAACTTAAGTTTTACGGAAAAATAAATAAGGACATTATATTTTTTATCGTAAATTACACTCTTATTGTATAGTATGAAGACAATATGAATTTATTTTAATAGCTTTGCGTCAGATTCAAACTAAGTTTGTAAGTCAAGTTTCAAGTCACAACGAATTGGTTAATTACATGGATGATACATAACACTTAATAGTCTAGATAGATTTCGAAAATGTATAATGTAAATAAATGTTAGACCGAATCCGATGTTATAGGTACAACAACCTTTAAATCTCAGAGCTGTAATCCGGCTGTCTACTTATACGCGATGAATGCTTGCACCGGTCGTTCTTTTCGTGGTGCAAGTGCCATCACAAAACATGACCTTGTAGTTACAGAAGTCCCACCCCATCGACGAAGTGAAATCTAAACCGCAAAGCTGTGACTGTTTTGGTAGCAGCGTTGATAAAAATATATTCCACGATTTACATTATCATGTAAGTAGATTAGCTTTAACTGTAAATTTTCGTGACAAAATTTTGTACACCCTTAGGCGGAACTTAGATAACTCAAAATTTCATGAATTTATATCCACGTTTCCTAGATAAACTATACAGATTCTGATTATTGAAGTAATTGAGAGGACACTATAAGTATACTTATAAGTATACTTTATTGTACACAAGAAAGAAATATGTTACACATACAACAAAGCTATGGTTTATAGTGTGAAGGCTTTTCCTTCTGTATCAGTCGGCTGGAGCGGCGCGTTTCCTAATGAGTAGTATGTCATTTTTGTACTCCGCGCTCCCCGCCGCTATCCCCCGGCTCTCTGACTTAATAAACCAGGACGTAGCCCGAGTGAAATTTTGTTAGCGCCGGCTACTGCAATATCAGCTTTACTGTTGTGACACAAAGTCTGGTATTGTGTAGGCATCCCATCGAAAGTTGTACTGAAAGTAACGTAAAGGCTCGGAGTGGTGTTTGCTTTTGCAATGAATGATTATCAGATGTTTGTCTATATGTGTAGTAGTCATATATACGTTTATTTATCCTTCCAAAGACAGATCGATTATTATTACAGGTGAACAATTTTATTGGCGATGTCTTCTAGACGATCCATTAGAACATGACTACCTACTTGTAATGTCTACGCACAGTCTTAACTATTCTTCTACGGCTTCGGACAATTCAAGAACCATTTGGATTAAATTGCGCAAGTCGACGAGCACAGTGTCTCTGCCCACCCTCCCTCTATTGTCAGCGCGCGACGTTTTTTTGTAGAGCTCTCGCGCTTTGAGAATTACTTCCACGACTCGGCGGTAGCCAGGCTGAATTCGAATCTATTGTCTTGGTTTCAAGGTCCACGCGAACTGCAAACGGATCGGCATCCCGTGGAGAAACGACTCAGACGTGAAAGCTTCTCAAAATATGTGCCACTCAGCGGCGGAGGCGGAGGGAACGACATGAACGTACTCGCCGCCGCGAGCGCGACGTTGCGACAAATGTACTCGTAGCTGACTCCGAATGTGCATCTGAAAGCTATGATGTATAATTAAATAAACGAAAACACACGACAGTTGTTTCGTCCGAATAAATAATTTACTACGTCGCATTCTAAGTGGGCAGATTCACCTTTGTAAACAATCTCATAACATGTTCTAATTACCTAGATACTAAAAACCGACTTCAAAACGCTACAGCACTAAAAAGTTAGAAGGATTGAAATAGTTATTTGTCATACAAGAGTGCAAAGTTGCTTTTTAACCGCGTGCTCAATTTTGATGACAGAGCAAGCGAAGGATTCAAAAATAGAATCCTGAGGATTAGCGAGGGAATCGAAAGAGCACGAGGTGAAAAATATTAGCACTCGAGTGCAACACGTAACTTTTCATCCCACCTCAGCGAGGAAATGACTAAATGCAAAAAAACACAAAGGAGGTTCCGAGTCTGAGTTTCCGAGATGGGGGGATGAAATTAAAACACAAAGGAGGTTCCGAGTCTGAGTTTCCGAGATGGGGGGGGGGATGACATTTGCCATTTGCCTCGGTCCTTTAAATTTACTATTGAAGAAATGGTCTTCATATTTCGTATTCATTCAAATATCTGTAACAACAGGCTTTGTGCTATTAGGCCCAAGGTAAAATAAAAAGGAAAGCCTTCACTTTCTGTCCTGGTCAAAACTAATGTGTGTGAGTTGTGTGGCCATAGCGACGAGAGGTGGCTGCTATGTAGTCCCTTCCACTACGCGGTTCATTAGGCCCACTATGACTTCACAGGTAGTTCGACACACTCGACCGACATCCACTGTGAGGGAAGCCGCAGTTATGGACTTATGGCTACGGAGTAGGTAGCTATTATTTATTTATTTCATAACAAGTCCTCCCCCGCTGCCGCATTAGGTTTCCCAGCTAACACAGGAACTTGAATAAAAACAGCATCACAATAACAAAATAAAAAGAGGTTATGTTAAGCTTAAAATGCAACATTATGATTTCAGGGGTTTTTTAATTCAATTCAGTGAGGCTAGTTAATAGAATTTCGGTGATTGAAAAATAACTGTGTACAGTGTTGTAGCAAAAGAAAGACATTTAATTAAGAAAATATAAGAATCTGTGAGGGTGAACTATTTGGTACAGTAGCACGCGCTGTGAAAGAACGGGATGCTGAAGCGGAATTTACTGCAGTAAAGGAGAAAGCTGGTATATTGCACATTATAACCATAACCAGAATGAACCATTATTTTGAGGAAGTTAAAAAAAACGATAGAGAACTTGCGAAAGTATATATTTTGGTCTCATTCATATCTCTTTTTAGTCTGTGATCTCATTGGATCGGACATGACAATAAATAAACATTCGTGAGAATTTTCTCGGGGTCTAACACTTTTCATAATGTCACAAGTTGTTTGTGATTCCGCATTTATAAATATTTGAGTAAATTTATTATATTATCAAAATCTTATTATCACCCATCAACGTTAGAGTCATTCTATGAAAACGATTAAAATTCAATAAAAAAATCAAATCTAATAAGTTTATTATTATTAGAGTTATTTGATTTTTAGGATTTTTCTACCTGTAAAACACGAAAATGATATTATGCTTTATTTTTTTTCTTTTTCTGTCACCGTAACTAATCTTACTTTGAGGCAATCACATTTGTGCCAGTTAGTTTCATTTGGCTGTCGAAAAGGGCTGTGGCGATGGCACCGTAAACGGTAGATTTATCGGAAGCAGTAAAAAAAAAAAAGCAATCTCATCATACTGAGTTGGCTATGACTTTCCTAGTCACCTGCAACATCAATTTAGGCTACGCACAGTTGATTGTTAGAAGTGAAGTCTCACATAAGCTTTCGGCAGTTACGAGTGTTAGCAAAGAACAACACAAACAATTTAATTATTCGTGTTAACTCTCGTAATAGCCGCGAGGAATGCTCTGCCCACCCCCGCCCTCGCCCCGTCCCGCCCTCGCCCCGCAGGATGCGGGGACGTGTAATACGCGAGCATATTGTTCCTCGCAATTGTGCCGAGTTTTTGTGGCTGAGTGCACACACGGCGGCGGGGCGTCCCTGCGACTCACCGCGCAGCGCACTGAACACAGAGAGCTCACTACCAGTCAGCCTCAGCACTATCTATCCCTCCATAGGCTCACATAAACCCACATATAAACTTGAAATTACACATAAACCTGTGATAACAAGACACGGTACACAATTAAGGGTCACTATAATTCCATATTTAAAACTCTAAAACTACACCAGAGGGGTAGGCACAGAACGTTGTCGAACTGTATGAAAACAATTTTGGGCATTATGTACAATATGGGGCCGCTCTGAATTGAGACTTGAAATTAATGCCACAAATAGAACTCTTAACAGTAAGAATAAAAGTATCAGTGGTCTCAGAGAAAATAAAAAAATAAGTTTCACACTTTCATACCAAAATTTTTGACATCTTTTTAGATTTTTTCTGCAATAACTGTCAGAGTAGTTTTTGAATACAAGAATTCTCTCCATTACGTCAAAAAAACTTGACAAAAAGATATTAACCGGAAAAGCAACTCCCTTCAAGTGGGACTCGGAGGCGAAGCCTCTCGCCATAAAAAAAAGTTCACCCCAAAACCTGTCGTTAGATGATATTAGGTTGCTTGTGAACTCAATTAATATTAATAACTTTATCTTATTGGAAAAGGTTTAGATATGGATACTGAAGAATGGTTTTCATATTTTGCGTGTATTTCAATGAGTCAAAATAAATCACACACAACCACACACACACACACACACACACACATACAAAGTGTTCCCAAAGGTTCCCATAACGCTGGCAGCATTACCACGCTGCACAGCGAGAGAGATCTTTGATTTTGCATCAAATGTGCTCCAGAGATACCAATCCAATAATATGGATTATTATAATAATATTATTATACTATGGATTATTATAATAATATTATTATAATAATAATCCATATTAATAACTTTTATAAACTTCTGTCCAAGTCAATTTGGACAGGCTACTTACATTGAATCAGAAAACATTATTGGACCCGGCTTACTTTTCAGCACACAGAAAAAATTGCAATATTCAAACCTTATACCTATACAAGCAAACTTCAATACTCCGTTGCTTTTTGGTAGAGAAAACCTCTTTGTTGTGTTTTGTAATGGAAAATGGAAGTACGAGATTGTGAAACTTTTTTATTTACTTTATCTCTAACTAGTTATTTCCTCCAGGATTTTTTGCGCTGTTTTGTTATATTTTCGTTAGTTGTATTTGTTAAATTAATTTGAGGATTTAATTCAGCGGCCTCATATTCAACTTTTGTTGCTTGGTTTTATTGAAATGACACTTCTTAGATAAACAAATAGTTACCTACGTGCTTTTGGATTTTACAAGTTTGAGCAAAAACAAAACAGTTTTATTTTTAAGCCTTTTGGTTATCTTAAGCCTTTTCAACGTTAGCCAGCTAAAGTCCACCAAAAATAGCCAAAATTTAAAAGAATCTTAATATTAGCCAGCTGAACTCGTGTTCCTATACTTAGCCGTAATACTAAATATAGTGACACTTAGCATTATGCCATGTCCAACCTTCTGTGCAAAAGCTTATCTTGTGCTGCATTATACTGCCAGCGTACCTACTGTGTACTCGCATACAGGGCTGCAAGCTTTTCCGACTTTATTAAAAACTGTAATTGCGTGCGATGAAATGAGCATGCAGGCTGTGACCGTAAGTCATCCGACTCACGTTGAGTCTATTCGAGCCTAGACACATGCTAGACGCCACTTGCCGTGCTATAAACAAACCGTTGCTCTGCCACTACGGAATTACCACAAAACTTATATTCCTACCTTTAAAGGGTTCATCGCGAATTAGTTTTTTTTTTCGGTTAGACTACATCTCTGTAGATGTGGACATAGTTACACGTAGGTATAGATGTAACTAATCTCCATAAACATCTCAAAGTTAGGGTTTCTACCCATCAATACGAGCAACTTTTACCTTGGGGAAAACTTAGAAATCGAAAAAATATCAGCCGGTACGAAACAGCTGATACGCTGCGATTTCTACGTTCCGCACTAAAAGTAGTTCCGCAGTTTGACGAGTAGAACCCCCGATTTCGGGGTGTAAATGGGATTTTGTTACACCCTTTATGCATTTTATCCACGTTTAACTTTGATCATTGTGAAACATAAGTTACTAAGTAAGTACAGAAACAAAAATAATTAAGAACCCAAAAATAACTTGACCTTTTTACAAACGCTTTGTTAAGTAAGTGGTTTAGTAACATAACCACATATTTTTAATTATTTTCTGACTAAAAGGGGAGAAGCTACAGTCTGGAGTGGATGACCCTGTCTGTGACCTGCAGATAAGCCCGGCCAGTCGCATCATCGTTGATTCGGAGAGTGGAGCGAGCATCGTCGGCAACTCAGCATTTGCAATTCCGATTGCGGGCGGAAACTGCGCGCTCCTTTGTCATGTACACCCTCAAACAATTGGTCTACACAGACTGCCAAACTAGTTTTGTAGACCAGCTTTTTATCTTACTAAAATCTACGAGATAGCTTTACTTGCAGAATAAAGTAAAAAAATAAAAAAATGTTTATTTATAAGAAGTCATTTACGAGAAAAATACAATAATCATGGTCGATGGCGACTCCCATACTAGGCGCAGCCAAATTTGTGTGGGAGTCGCCATCGACCATAATTATTGTATTTTTCTCGTAAATAATTTCTTATAAATAAACATTTTTTTATTTTTTCACTTCCTTCTGCAAGTAAAGCTATCTCGTAGATTTTTGGTTAGATAAAAAGCTGGTCTAGTAAACTAGTTTGGCAGTCTGTGTAGACCAATTCCTGCGTTTTGACCATCAAAAACCCTCAAACCACATCTATGAGGTTTGAGGGTTTTTGATGGTCAAAACGCAGGATAAGTTTACATGTTTATTCTTTTGTAGTCGGGTAGAGAGTGCATTCAGTTTATATGGCGCAACTTATTTTAAATGTAACTTATTGCTAACATAACACTCTTCGTCGCTGTGACACAGTAACTACGCTAATAATTTACATTCTTATGTACCACATCTCATGTAAGAGTTGGTGATTACATAAAAGAAATTAGTGCAAAGGCACTTCACCAAAATAGAAAAATAAAATGATGCTTAGTAGGTATGTCTTGTGACGTATATGCTAAATAACTTCGCGGTGAATAATTTTGTACTAAATTTATCTCTTAGGCAGTGTCGTGAAGACAAATACAACAAAGACCTTTTTGAGTTTCTTTTATCTGCTAATTAAGTTAGTAGTTGGTCTCGTGTATGATAATGATAGAGCCAAAAGTAAGAGTAGTTGGTTAGTTTGCGAGGCGAGGGGCTGGCTGGCTACTTCCGGCCTGCAACGGAAGTAGCCAGCCCGCCGCTTCCCCTGCCTTCACTCATCAAATAGATTGAAACAGAAGATGTGCCTTTCTAAATTTAATGAGATACGAATATCTATTGGCAGATAGATATATATTACCGAATATATATTACCTTTGATTTGATGATGCCGCATTTAAAATTGTCTCTGAGATCTGTTCCTTGTCATCACCATTTGATTTGGTCAGATAACCACTTCTGTATACATTATTTATGTACAATACCTTTTGAGTGAAGCTACTGTGTCAGCCGGGGCTGCCTCCACACTTGCCAATTAATTATAAGCTTTGCCCGCGGGATCAAAACGTGACGCGACAGGAGCGGGAATCCGGGATGAAGCGTGCATTGTGTCGAGACAGTAAGATTACCGCAACAACAGGCCTCACGCCGCGCCCCGCTAACGGACACCGCGCCACCGGGTCACCGGGGGCAGATAACAAATGACACAAGTGCTAGAACTATCATCGTTCACAAACAACAGCTTATCTCTGTTGAGTTGTTTGACTAATGCGCCAGACATTCGCCTAGGCGTCTATTCAGATGGTTGGACTTTGGAATTGTTGCGATATTATTAGACTTTTTCGAGCTAAACCCACTTCTTTTTATTGCGGTTTGAAAATAATTGTCTTATTTTAAATCTATCTCCCTTTGTGATACCAAAATGAGATTTTATTACAATCCAATAATTTGCAATTTATTGCTTAATTCATCAAAAGACTCGCTAGACGCAAAACTGCGTATTTGTTATTGAGTGACTGAAGGATTGGCGTGGGACCGAGAGGGTTGGTGTTTATGCCAGCAATGAGCGCTATTTATGGGACAGATAGATAGATAGAAGATACGCAGTAAAAAAAGAGTAAGTAATAGAAAACTATTTTATTTCTCGAAACATTAACTCTGGTGACACAAGAGTGCCGAGATCACCTCACTTGACCTGCACCGGGACGAACTCTACGTCGCCCTTCAGGTCGACGGCGTACGTGGTGTCCTCAAGGTCGTTGTTGCTGATCTCGTTGGTCCGCATCATGTCCTCCGTCTCGCTCGCTTCATCTCCAACCCACTTATCCAACCCTACCTCGGTCTCCTCAGTTTCCACACTCTCGCGACTGGCAGGCGCGCTGGTGTTCGGCACGAAGCTCTCAGTCGTGCTATCAGTCGTGCTGTCAGTCACGCTCTCTGTCGTCGGCGCCGTATTCTTCTTGAGCGGGAAAGCGATGGTGAGCACTCCGTTCTCGTAGCCCCAGCGACCGTCCATGTCGATGTTGGCGGGCAGCGTGCGCGCGTTCAGGTAGGAAGAGGTATGGTGTCCCACGCGCTTGACCGCCTGGATCATTAGCGCGCCGGGTTGCGCCTTCACGATGATATCCTTGGACTCATAGCCCGGCAGCGGCACCACCAGCCGGTACTCGTCGCCGTGTATGCCCACGCTGGTGACGTCACTGGGGAAGTGCTTGTAAAGGTCGTTGAGCAGCTGCTCCATCAAATTCGCCTCCAGCTGCGCCCAGAAGCGGTTCGTGTCAAACATGTGGTCGTCCGACAAAAAGTCGCCGAGCGCGCCGAAGTCGTCGTCGTATCTGTGAAAGGGCGCCGCCGCCGCACTCGCCACTACACAGAACAACACCAGCAAACGCATCGTTAGCTTGTTTAGGTAGTTTAAGGAGATTGTTTAATATTGCACCGCGGTGAGATAGATACTGCGGCGCAGCGCGGCGGCTGCTGCTTATATCCCGGCGGGGTCAGGGGCTATCGTCGCTTATCGCGCCGGACTTTCCAGACTGAAATGACGCGCGATTTAGTTGATGATTCAAACACCAAAAAGGAAAACAAATTAAATCTTATTACTATGGCGGGCAGCGTGCGCCGGATACGAAAGTACCAGAATGTCTGAACGAGTATGGATGAAATTTCGTTAGCGTGAACACACACGGAAAGTTCACGCGAACGAAGACGCGGGCAAAAGCTATGTCATTATAATTACGTTTACATGTGATCACGAGCTTTGTTGTCAGATGAGAAAGGAATAGGAAAAACAAAATACCAACAGAGTTCCCTCACTCGTGAACGAAGAGGTAACAAACAAAAGGAAAGGTCGAAGTAAGAACCGAACCAACTTTTGAGTGATCTATCGGCCGGCATCGGCAGCCTGATCGTGTGACGTCATCGGCCAACAAAGCAGCGCGATGTATCGCTTGTCAGCGCCACGCTCTGCCTGCATGCAGCCAGCCCGGACTGATAGCATCGCTGACAATTATTCCTGTGGTACCTAATGCTGCGATCACCTCAACGCGTCCATTGCTAATATTGAATGTTGCCATTTTGATGAAAGCTGCACTGCACAGGAAAACTTCATAATCGCTCTGCGGAATGCACTTGAGAGGATTAAAACAAAACTTATTAACAAAGTAAGTTCCCAAAGTACGAAATGAAATAACGTTAATCCCGTACATAATGCAGTGCAGTGGATCCATACAGTCGCGCGCAGAACCTTGTTCTGTAATGCATGGGAATGTACATGTGGGGTTAAACTGCACACGTCCATGCTCACTATCAGTAGCTTTTTAGAGTTTCGAAACTAAAGGGTAAGGCTAAGACTCCGCTTTCCGTCCGTCCGTCTGTCCGTCTGTCACCAGGCTGTATCTCATGAACCGCGACAGTTAGACAGTTGAAATTTTTGCAGCTGATGTATTTCTGTTGCCGCTATAACAACAAATACAAAAATAAATATTTAAGGGGGCTCCCATACAACAAACGTGATTTTTTTGCCGTTTGTTTTTTTGGTAGATGCTTGAAGTATTCAAATGGTATATAGATAATGATACGGAACCCTTCGTGGGTGAGGCTTTACGGTACGCTATTAATTTCACAAAATAACTAATTCAACATTTAAAACGTAATATATGACTTCAATCAGTGTAATATACCCGCTAAAGCCCTTGTAGTTTCTAAATCTTCAGAAGATTTTGATTTATTAAGTTATATGAGCTGCAGAACACAAGACTGTGCACCAGAGCGCATTGTCGCCGAGCGTACCTGTCCGGTATAATGGGAACAAGAGTAATCCGTTGATCCTATTTGCAGCGCCGCGCCGCCACCTGCCGCCGCCTGCCGCCGGCCCGAGCTGTTCCACGCCAGCGGCAGCAGCGCGGCGCGGCACGATGACGCTCTAATGCAGAGCCCGGCTTACCACCGCCGCGCACGAGACACTATCTTTCAATATGTAATTCCAGGCTAGTTTTGAAAGTAATCCGGGCCATAAAGGGACCAGGTGATATCGATAAAAAGGTCTTATAATGCCCCTGACTTAGTATTTTATCATACAATTAAATAACCCCACTAATATTATAACTATTAGAATTAAGACTGAAAATATTTTCTTGAATTCACTTTCATAGACCTTGCCAAGGATTAACACAACGTTTTAGCACTAACAATAATATAAGAACGAAACTGCGCAGTATCTTCAAACAAGAAGCCATTATTTAGATTAACATTTCCGATTTTCACTATTCAAATGTCTAACCAACTCATCAACCGAACTACTTACCTTCAGAATTTAGGGGAGGCCTTCCGAACGGAGTGCCGTGAGCACCTGTTAAAGTACCTCAAATGTGGTACCCTCAGGTGAAGGGAGTGCGGAGTTGCGGCGAGAGTGTGCCACGACGTGACTTACGTACACGTCCACTTGACGACTATAATATACATTGACGACCGCAAACTGACAAATAAAACAATAAAACCAGGAGTAAAGCGAGTGTTGATGCTTTAGGTCAATAAGGGAGGTTTATTGGGCAGAGTTCCAAATAGATAAAGCGGGTCAGTGACCCCGGAGCCGCACCACCACCGACATCGACGGCCCGAACTGAGCACACGGAAGCTACATAAAGGACTTAACTACTGAACAACAGCTGGGCATCGAAGTTCCGATTCGGTCATGTGTACAGCATAAAGTAAATATATGTCGGCGCAAAGCCAGGGTCGTGGTCGTGAGGATCCATGAATAGAAAATTCGGGTACGAGTAGCAATATAACAGTATATTTTTCCGAAATTCACAGAGGTAAAAAGCCCGGTTACAATGGCGTCACTTCTATTTATAGCACCGAATCAATAAAGTTTTTCTATTTTATCAAATTGTTATGAATAATTACATTTTATTAAAACCAATTACTGAAATATAAGTTTTGTGATTTTACAAACATAATAGATGTGATGAAAACCTCATTATGCTACACTTTAATAATTAATTTATCGTCAAACAATGTTTTGATTAGCAACGTGTCTAGGCAATAAATTTAAATTCACATACAATGGGAGTTTTATAATTATTTTGACTATTATCTATTTAAAAACTATTATTATTATAGATTACGGCTTATATAACAAAATTTGCTCATAAATTTGTGAAATTAACACATCTTTGTAAAGAGTCGGAAGGAAGTAGGTCATAGAGTTTCATAACGCTATTTTGTTATTTAAGCTTCTACAAAAGTGGCTGTTTATTCATAAATACTTAAGCTAAATAATAATTAAGGATAAAAATATAGCGTGTCTATTCAAATATTACAGTATTTTCAGTATAGACTATAAAAACTATAAACATTGCTATTCTTATTCTCCAGGCGGAATAATGTTATGTTTAAAATGTAACAAATTCAGAAACAAAAACATTAATCATAATCTTTGAAATATGATCAAATGGAATGCGCCCACATATATTATCTGTCTCAAACGGTAATTTATACAGATAAATACGAAATAGGAAAAGGATATTTTACTACTCGATTGTGAAAACAAAGGGGTATTATCTTTTTGGCGTGTATGTCGTAAAATACATACATATTTATGATCTTGATTTGTTTCACAAGTCACAACAGTACTTAACAAGTACAACAGAGATTGGTTTGTTGGGAGGACCTGCGTATATGTTCATATTTATAAAATAATTTCAAATCAGTTGCTTTCTTATTGCGTAACTTTCTGGTGATTAATATTACAAACTATGAAGTATTTTATTTTATAGGTTGTTCAGTAGTTATGTCAAGTCTTTCTTTCATATATTATCAATGTTTTTTTATGACCATGACGCCAAACAGCTGAACCGATTTCGACAAATGAGATATCCAGTAAATGTATTGATGACGTAAGGATTACTGGCTGTATGACGTCATAAAGAAGTAAAACGGCGGACATCCGCCGTCATAACAATAAAATACCCTAAGAATCTTTAAACCGACCAAAGCTAACTAAAATAAAATCAACGAGAGTTAACGCCTACTGAGGCTTAACATTCAACGGACTGGAGACATTTAGGTCTTTTTAGCACTTGGGTTTTTTCTTTATTAAAGCTTGTTCGCACTTTTTATTTTTGTGATCTCTACAAACTGAAACTTCTCCATCCATCTAGAACCTCCGGTACGCAGATCGCATTAGCATTCTCGCCGTTATGTTGGTTATGTCGTCGGCTTATAATCGCACACGTAGAGCGCCTACACCCTACGCTAGCTCGTGTTTAAATTCACAAGCCCTCTCCATAATCGCTCGCAAGTTGCCGCGAACTTGCCCGTGCAACTCGAGCGGGATTATTGCCCGCGTCTAATGTCGGAGTTCACCGACTGCGTCGGACGTCGCTGCGTTGTGGTTCAAGTGCTCAAATCTAAATCTTAGCTAATTGTCTGCTTTCCACGGCAACGCTAAAGACATTGCTCGTTTAAAACGCAGAACGGAGTGTCCAATTAAGGGATGAAACACAGTTACTTAGTTTGCGATCAAATAATAATAATAACTTCCACGCAACACTTACTCTGGTCCCAAACTAGGATACACTGTAATATGGTAACCAGGCAAGAACATTGCAATCATGGAAATACACCCAGACTGTCACCTGCTTTTTGGCTGAATCTCCGTATCCATTTTTTTTATGTAGAATTAAAGTTATTGAAAGGTTCATTCGTATAAAAATGTTTGCTCTTCGACCTACGAATAAAAATAATAAGGCTGCAAGCAAATAAAAATCGCATTCGTAAGTATTTAGGTATGTACTATTAAAGTTCGGGTGACAAAATCAAATTTTTCGCTTATCGGGAAAAAATGGGATTTTAATACATCTTGTCACGATCATCAATTGTGTTTGAAGCGAGTGTCTGTGGGCAGCCCGCGCCGCGCCGCGTTGGCGCTATCGCATCAGCAGCCGGCCGGGCTGATCGCGCGGCTTCAACTTTGCTAATTTCCGCCTCAGAACGTTCCCGCTACATTGTGCTCCAGCGAGATATGTGTTCGTTTGAGAACTTATCTGCTCGCGGCTAACTTCAATGCAGGAGCCATTCCGCTGATTCCAGGCCACTTGCCACTTGACACTCGCGTTGGAACCCGATTTTATTTGCAGCAGCAAGCGCTTGCTCAGCTACACTGTTGCCTGAATTGTAGTCGGCAACAATTTATGCTCTCGTTACCTTTTATTGCCCTCGATAGATATATTAGCGTTCAGTTCAGGAAAGCAGTGTTTTCGTTATCACATAAACAAATGCACAGTATTTCCCAATCATTTAAATGCGCCAGTGTCTCTCTTCTAAGCGACATATTGCCAAATTATTGGCATTCAATGTATATGACCCCCTTATTGTTAAGACAATAGCACAGGGACCTCTAGGCTATACAAAATGTAAGAAAATTGATACTTCCCAACCTCTGTACTCTGAGGTTGTGAAAAAACCTAGTTTAAGTAGGTTAAACTTGACCGCTGATTTAAACTGTCAGCGCAGACAAAAGAAAAGCCCCCCTTAAATAAATTAATTTTAGCTAATCAGAATATACAGGGTGGCTTTTCTGGAAAGTTATTAGAATTAGAGTTGTTCTTAGAACAATATAGAGTGGACATACTTTGCGTCACAGAGCACTGGCTACCAGAAACACAAATGAATTTTTCTGTGAATAACTATCAAATAGCCAGTTGCTTCAATAGAAAGTCTGTAAGGCACGGGGGATCCTTGATACTAGCAAAAAATTGTTTGAAATTTAAAGAACGGAAAGACATTTGCAGACTTTCTGTTGAAAAAGTAATTGAAATATCATGTGTTGAACTGTCTAGACACATTGTAGTAGCCATATACAGGCCCCCTACCAGCGATTACAGTTCATTTGAATCAATATTAGAGGATGTTTTGAAGGTAGCCTCCAGCAGTAATAAGAAAGTCATAGTCTGTGGTGACTTCAATATCGACTTATTGGTAGACTCGGCTTTAAATACCAAATTGACAATAATTTTCAAGTCGTTTAATTTAGTAAATATTTTCTTGGAGCCTTCTAGAATAACCGAAACTACGGCCACCTGCATAGATAATGTTTACTGTGATTGCGACTTTTCAGATAATTCTACAGTAAATTGTTTGAAGTCAGACCACAGTGGTCAAATTGTTCATTTTGAAATAGATAGAAAAAACGCAGAACAGGTTATCCTCTGCCGGCCCGTAACAAGTAAAAAATTAGAGTCATTTAAAGTAGACCTTGAAAGTAGCATAAAAACTCAAGAAAATTACCAAAATGCTAATGCTCATTATGTAGACTTTTTCAAAGTCGTGTCGGGTAGTTTTGAAAAAAATTTTAAATTGCGGCAGCTAACAAATAATGAGAATAAATTAGGATTTAGTGAATGGGCAACCTCGGGTATCCGGAAAAGTAGAGACACACTTTATGAACTGTATGACAAAAAGACTTATACATATGACACCAAATTCATACAGCACGTCAAAAAATATTCCAAATTATTTAAGGCCGTCTGCCATAAGGCTAAATGCGATCATATAAAGAATAAAATCTTACAGTCACCGAATAAAATTAAAACAATTTGGACAATAATAAATAGAGAAACGGGTAAAACAAAATTGGGAGACCGAGATATTTCGCTTAAGATTGATGACAAAATAATAACGACAAATGAAGATATCGCTGCAGCATTTGAACAGTTCTTCACTAATGTTCCAATCGTGACTACAGCTCCGTTAGACTCGTCACCTGATCGTGCAGCAACATTACTAAAAGACCATGTCTCCTCGTGCGAACACGATTTCTCATTTAATTACATTGAGCCCCATAACGTTCTCAAAAAATTTAAATTATTGAATCTTAAAAAAACGGAGGACTTGTGGGGTATGTCAGTAAAAATTGTTAGTTCAGTGATCGATGTCCTAGCTTTACCGTTAGCAAAAATTTTCAATAAATGTGTAGATGAGGGAGTATTTCCGGACCTCATGAAATATAGTAGACTAGTACCCTTATTTAAGAGCGGTGATAAACACGATCCAACCAATTTTAGGCCCGTCTCAGTACTACCAGTATTGAGTAAAATATTTGAGAAGATCATCTTAGATCAATTACTTACGCATTTCAATAATTACCAACTCTTTCATAGCCAGCAATTTGGTTTTACTAAAGGGCGGAATACAACAGACGCCGGAGTTATGTTACTTAAACATATTTTCAGCGCGTGGAAGGATTGCAAGGATGCAGTAGGCATATTTTGTGATTTATCAAAAGCATTTGATTGTGTAGACCACGAAACGCTACTGCTAAAGTTAAAACACTACGGAATAAAGGGTGCAGGTTTAGATCTTTTAAGATCGTATTTAGAAGGAAGGGTCCAAAAAGCAGACGTAAATCGTATTAAATCCTCGGGTTCACTTGTAAAAATAGGAGTCCCGCAGAAATCTATCTTAGGGCCGCTCCTTTTCCTAGTCTATATAAATGATTTACCGTTTATGGTACAAAAAATGTCTGAGATAGTGTTATTTGCTGATGACACGTCACTTATTTTTAAAATAAGGAGACAAGAAAATAATCTTGACGATGCAAATAATGCTCTCTCGCAAGTACTAGATTGGTTCACAGCAAATAATCTGCTGCTAAATTCTAAAAAGACGAAATGTATAAAGTTTTCCTTACCTAACGTACGAGTAGTTGAGAACAACATAGTAATTGGACATGAAAAACTAGAATTTGTAGATGATACTGTATTTCTGGGCATCACCATCGATCCAAAACTACAATGGGGTCCACATATTGTAAAATTAGCACACAGACTTAGCTCTGCAGCATATGCAGTGAAAAGAATTAGGGAACTCACTGACGTTGCAACTGCTAGGCTTGTTTATTTTAGTTACTTCCATAGTATTATGTCCTACGGTATACTACTATGGGGCCGGGCAGCAGACATTGAGACTATCTTCATCTTGCAGAAGAGAGCCATCCGATTTATTTACAAGTTAGGTAGTAGGGATTCGCTAAGAGATTTCTTCAAAAAAACCAACATCTTAACAGTTGCATGTCAATACATTTATGAAAATATTATGTACGTTAGAAAAAATATCAAAGACTTCGAAAATGTTGGTGGCCACCATAATGTTAATACTAGAAATAAACATAAATTGTCATTTCCACTATTTAGACTTGCAAAAGTTAACACATCCTTTATGGGGCACTGTATAAGGTTCTACAACAAAATTCCTCAAGATATATTAGAGTTACCTCCAACGCGATTTAAAAAATGTGTTAAGCACATTCTGTGCAAAAAGGCTTACTATAACATCAAGGATTATTTAGAAGACAAAGATGTTTGGCATTAAACAGTAGATTAATATTATTTAAAGGACGATTGTGACTAGTGTTCAACACATTCATGACTAATATTTTAAGTTGAAAACTCTGTTAATTAAGTTAAAACGTGTTTTGAAAAGAATAAATGTGGAGTTTCTTTGTTAGCTTCTTCTCCACATAATCCATTAATTGTGAAACTAACAACTTTGACGTTCATTAAGTAAACATTCTGTTTTTACAATGAATAAAAATATTTGAATTGAATTGAATTGAATTAAAAAAAACAAATGAGCCAGTGTCTACAAGAAAGAAATGAGTTATAACAAATTTCTGTAAGTTTCACATGTAATGCCTGTAAATAATCTAGTAGGTTGTCAACCTTCATGCATCATGGCCGAGTGTCTGTCATTTAGTCGGTAACTCGATCAGCGCGGGTGCGGGATGCGGGGTGTAGGGCGCCGGGCGCGGGGCGCGGGGGTGTGGGTCTCAAAATTGGCAATATCGTGGCATGACCCGTCACGTGACGGCCTGAATTCATTACGTTACCAATGATCTGGAAATTGTACTTACTGACCTGGCTAGCCGAGTTATTTGATGCAAATCATGCTTACAACAGCCTCGTAGTCAGCCTTAATTATTTCAGAGAAAAACCCGCGCGGAAACCCTAATCAAACCAAATAAGCTTACAAAAAACGTATTCTTTAAAAGTTATCGTACCAAGTTGATATTTTTTACATAATTTCGAGATTACTCATTCATATACTTAAACATCTCTTACTAACTTACTAGGAGAGTTGGTCACTCACTCAGGCATCGTTTGACAGGTAGTCTTGTCCTAAATGACTTCGAGTAAATTCGGTGGCGTTACCAAAACAAAAACATGTTTTTTCTCAACCGCAACGAAACGTTCGTGACGTTTTTACGAAAATGTTAATAAATTTGACGGGTCTAAAGTCTAATCGCGATTATTTATTAAGTATTTGATTACCTGCAATACTACCCATGACCACGGCAGCTGCAACGTTGCCGAAACGTCGGGGATTAAGGTAATCAAATTTTACCTACTAAGTATGACATTAGACACGTTTAATTTGTAAAAAAAACACGAGATAATTGTATCGTAGTAAAATTTACTTATAGGATCATGAAGACAGAGCCAAAGGCCATTTTTATATACGTTATGGATTTCATCATTAGCCATTCGACGCCCACTACTGCAGGACATATGCCTCCCTCATGGTTTTCATAAGCATGAGAGGGTTTTATGGATTTCAAAAGGATTGGATTCAAATAATTGTTTTAAGTCATAACAATAAAATGACAATAATTATTATAGTAGTTTCCTTATTACATCGTTGTCGTATTCACAATTTTGCTAAGTGAATAAATACATCATAAATCATTTCATGGATCACATCACAAATGAGTTTATCCCTTTATAGGGCAAAAGCGAAATTAGTATAGCGGCTGTAACCACCTGTCAAGGTTGATTATAAGGCTCATAATTCATGTGAGCTTGCATTGGTAGTCGACTTTATTGTTTAAATGAGTCTTCCCTGAACGGGCGTAAGCAACAAGTGAAACCACCAAAGTGAAGTTAGTCACAGGATCTTGGTAGGGTGCGACAAAATGGTGGTTACGTTTGTGCCTTCCGTCTCATAAGTGTTTACGACCAGGAGAAATGATTTTGTTTGGTACATAATTAAATAATTTAATGGTAAAATGTGATATTTACTTGTTTCAAGGTAAGTTAATAGATTATTTATTTATTTTCCTTGAATTTGGTATATAAATCATAATCTAAACCTGTATTTATAATGTACAATAATGGTTTGAACTGCATAGGTAGTAGAACCCGGTTTTTAGGGTAGAATTGAAAGAAGTGAATATTTCAGATTCTCATTTGTTTATTTTATGAATTTAGGACTATCAAAGTTAACTTTTGCAAAGTATAATTATTACTTTATGCCGGAAAACAGTTAGTTTAATTAAATATTATTGCACAAAGATGATATTAGGTATCAAAGTGTAGGTATGGAGGCCGGTGAGGTTTGTGCGAAAAGTGCAATCTTACTGAAGCGTTACAGTAATTAATTTTTGTTTGTTTCAGATGTCTTTACCACTATTAGATTTGGAAAATAGTCCCTACGATCAGCTAGTCTGTTTGATCGAGGGCATAGATGATGACCAAGCTGAAAACTCAGATGTAGGAGGGGTCTCAGAACCTGAGGATGATCTACCTTTGAATGCCATATCACGGAGATTGACAGCTGGAGGTGACTCTCATCGCGATATCATGGACTCACCTCTACATCATTCGCCAGCTCCAGTCATCAGTGGTTCTCTATCACCAGATCCATCACCAGCAGTGCCAACTCAACAAAGAGGACGAGGCCGTGTTCGTACCAGAGGTCCCGAAATAGCATCTTGAGCGAAAGATTGTTGATTTATGAGATGATGTGAGGGAGCCTATTTATAAGACTTTTGTTACCTAAAAATCTGATTCTAGTTTTTTGTTATAGAGTCATTTTTGTTATGGTAGTACACTTAGTCACTTTGATTAATAACATCTTTGTGCAATAATATTTTAATGATAAAAAGTACACAAAACGTTATTGTTAGCAATAATACTGATTTTATTACAAAGTGGTTTTATTTACAATTTTTTCCCCTGAACGGTCACGGTTTCAAATGAATCCACCATATTTTTTCCCTAAATGGTCTTGGTTACATATGAAACCACCCCCTACAGCCAAACCCATATAAATGAACTAGTGAATATCACACTAATTCCAGTCTTTAGGTACCCCTAAACCTATCCCAATACCAAAAATTCTTATCCAACAAAAAAAATATTCTGCCCTATAAAGGGTTATTTGCCATAAATGAGTTAATTTGCAAAAAAGGTGATAGTCACAGCTTATAAGATTAGCAAGTTAAGAGTCAAGAGGGGCTGATCGAGAGACAGCAACCGACGAGGTAAAAGAGTTCTCAAGCCAAGACTACGAACTACCTACGCAAACACAGCGATGGACATCCACCAGTTCGCTGAACCCACGATCTGAGACACATTGCTGGCAGCTGTTGGATGATAATTACCTATGACAAAAAAAAAACTGGCGTGCTAGGGGGTGCCTTAGTCCAACAGTGGACAAATATGGGCAAATAGAGTGTATTGAACATTACAGCTGAAGGACGACGTGGACTGGACTGAAGTGGATCAAGCCGAGTATATTGCTTTGCAGTCGCTTTTGCCGTGTCATCGACTCGTCTCTCCTTTGTATTAATAAATGTATGTTCCTCTTTAGTCCTCATAAAGCCATGTTCTTGTCATGATCACGTAAAAAGTGAATTTTTCATGATAAATTATGTCAGACGTAGCCGGGAGTGGCGTGACGGGCGAGGGGCGAGAGGCGAATTGAAACCGCTCCGTTTGCTTTAGAAATTAATTCATTCGGAAATGTCGCGAAAAGGTTGAACCCTTTGAAACGACGATCCTTTGGTTTTTATCTTTTAAGTACACTCTTTTTAAGTTTATTATCGAAATACATACGTACCTTTCTACTGGCCCCCGTTAATGAACTCCCTAAACAGAAGAACAAAACTTAGTAGCGCAGGTAACCACAATGTCTCCGCCGAACTGGCTCTCGATCCTGTTAGTGCATTGATGTACAAATACAGAATACAAATATTTTTTTCTCAATCCACATTAATCAAGAGTACACTTAATGTTGAATGAATGCAGATTTTTATTCAGATAAATACAGAAATATATAAAGTTGTATTTCTGCCAAACTGCATAACACTTTGTTGGCATATGCTCTGAGTTTTACAGTTTCTGTAACTCTTAAACATTAGGTGGAAACACAATGACTGTCGTATTGGTACAGGTTGTGAATGCAAGATAAAATAACACGATTCACGGTCGAACCACGTCAATGGACTGATAAGCCATGTTTTGTCATATTATGCGGTATTGTCATTCTATGAAGGTTAAAACTTTACGTGCCTCCTTCGAGGCACAGAAAGGTTTAATGCGTGCGCAAACGTAGACTTATAGCGGCATTAACGAAATTATTAATGGATTATTTTGTTTTTCACTGGTGTGTAATAAAGGGTTATCTATCTATTTCTATGATTTTGCATTAGTAGAATCTATGCACTGTTCGTAGATACAACTAGTGTGATTGCTTTCAAATCGCTAGTGTGAGTGGGATATCACATTAGCGATTTAAAAGCGATGCGAGCTCGCCGCCACGACAACGCTGCAACGACGCTGCGCCGTTGCGGCGAGCTCGCGGCGTGCTCGCCGCGTTTTGGACTCTCAGTACCAAAATGGATTGATCTAACGAGGAAACACTACTGCTGGCTCTGTTATTTCGAAGACGCAAAAAACGAAAGCAGATAAATATTAACGATGAATCTAGGCGGATTAATTATCAGGTAATCGACTGAGCAATGTAACGGCTGAAATGGTCAACCCTTTCACCCTTACAGTTTTCAGCAACATATTTCTAAAATCGATACGAGTATCGCCATCTATTCTGATCTTAAAGAAGTTTTTCTACTATAGGAAGGGATAGAGGTAAGGATGCTCCACCCATTGAAGGGGGAACACAAACTTCTGCAATAGAATAATGTATCTTAAAGCTTCATTGCTACACTCAAAGATCGTTTAAGTCATGCCAACCGTGTAACTCTTACACACACATTTACAAGCAAGATTCGTCGAACTCATAACTGTCAGTCGAAACTAAACAGCATAATGCCATTTTGCTGTGTCAAAAGTATTGTATTTTCTAGAGCAACGTCGACCTTATTCATATGATAATAGGGCGTGATTATTAAAGCTAAAGTTAACATTTACATGTGGCCTCTGATACGTCATTCGGACTTTGTTCTAAGAAATAAATGAGAACAGAGGGTCTCTGTATGTATTTAAAGTAAATATTGTATGAATGTTTATTAAATTTAATTATTTGTCGGCTAGGGACAAAAGGGTTAGAATTACGCCTTACGGGGACTTCACTTTCAAGAAATCATGGGTTTGTCCTCAGCTATCCCTTAGGTTTGGAACTCGTCCTTGTATGGGAAAAATGCATTTATTGGGTAATTTCGAGAATTAAAACTGTCATAATGTATTACATAGTTAGTATAAAAGTTTAGCCTAGACAGAACAACAAACATTTTTGCAAACAAACCCGTAAGATTTTCGAATGAAACGATATGTAATGATGCCATCATATTTTTCCAAAGCATAGAGTTATATTCTCAGTCACGAATCTACAATATTCTAGAATTTCCATTATTTGCCATACAATCCTTAGATGCAGTGGGTCCAATGGGGAATACACCGCGTAATGTAAACAATATTCTCTAATCTAAACTAGCTTCGAAGTGTTCGACGAAATTTTGTACGGGTTCAGATTTCAAGTACGTGGGACCAAGATTTCGGGCAAGTCATAAAGTAGATGATGAATGGTTTTGTGGGAGGAGTCGAGGATTGAACCGAGGAGAGCTGGTAAATCAGGGAGAAATCATCGAGAGTCAAGTCGGAGCCGTCGAAGAGAGTGGTAGTTCTACCGGAACTTACAAACACGCGTGCAATCCTCTCCAGAGTCTAGCATCTAGACTTACCGCGTTACAAGTGTTTTATCAGAACAAGTACTAAGTGAAGACTTCGTGAGTGCAATAATAAGCTAGCCAGCACAGAACTCGCAAAGTAGAGAAAGAGTGCGTCGTGTCGGACCGTTTTCCGCGAAACAAAAGATTTTCCATCGAGGGGCGAATTTTCTAAACCGAACAAACTATTTTTCTAATTTCCGCGACGCGAGTGATATTTAATTTTTATCTATGTATTTTGTTATACATGTATATATAATCCTTCAGTCTTACTTTTATTCTTCCAGTTCTATTTTTAGATTCCACATTAACTAGCGAGAGCAGAAGGCGCGGTGCTTCCCACATGGGTTCTGCGTTTATCCTTCGAACTTAGCTAGGAACTAGGATTCATCGGCAGAAACAGAACAGAATGGATATAATACTTTGTCTACGGAAGGAGGTTTACTAACATAATGTCATCGGAATGGAGCTGGGGTTTTGGAGAAATGGCGGAGTTAATCTACTATATTTACGACAACAAGCGGAGCTGCATCATTATGGATTACTTACTGATCTACATCACTACAAGGATTCCTACATCATCATGGATACTACAGGTTACATCGGGAACGTTCTATCCGTTCTATCTTCACTTTAGCTAGGGTTGATTCGGAATTGAGTAATTCTGTGGCTGTACGTCGTGTGTGTTCTAGTAGAGTTTTTAGTATCTCCACGGGTGTACAACTCGAGGTACATTTGTGAAGATGATGTGACGAAGGTTATCGCGGATGTACGACTCGGCTGGATGGACGAAGTGGTCCTCTACGGCTAGCCGGAATCCCTGTCTTAAATGACGTGTGTAGGAAGGGAGCCTGTTCCATAGTCCGGAGGTCAATGAGTAATACATTTGCGAAAACTCTAGCACATTTGGTTTTTGTTCTTTAGAACCACGACAGAAGTACATGAATGAATGCTGTATTCAGTGAATGTTGGGCGTTAAGTGAAGGTTTGAATGTGATAGGGTGATACGTTGTGTCCCGATGGATTCTGAAGGAGCGAGTTTCTTGTGGAAGCTCGTGGGGGTGGGTGTAGGTTGGAAGGGAGCCCATCGTCATCACGCTAGGGAAACAAAGTTCTTCTAGATTTCCTCCTGGAAGTCTAGAACCCCTCCCAATTCCATTTATTTACAGGAAGGAGATCTGCTGACTACGAACTACATAAGTTGTCCTTTTCATTCCTATATTTTGATAATGACATATTATTTGTACTTTGTATTTTATCATATTATGTATTATTTTACTGTACGTGTTATTATTTTTGTGATGCGCTATTCGCGAGTGAAACTGATTAGGCGCGTGTGTCAAAAGTCTTCCTAGAGAAGCATCGTGTAATGCATCGACATGCATAGTTGTAGTGTACAGAAGGATTGCAGTGCTCACTCTCTCACTAGTCGCGGACATTGAGGCTAATCGAGTCTCGATGCGGTCTTCTTGGGGCATTTACGATTACTGACCGAAGCTAAGTTGCATGTTTTCTTTATTTAAACTGATTATGACTACGGTTAATTTAATCGCGGATTATTATTTACTTTCTTTATCGTTGTTAAATTTTGCGTCTTTATCATTTCTCAACACAACGTATGGGTCTTTATTACTTTACTAGACGATCACGATTATTTCCATTGGCCAATTAATTTTCAGAAAATTTACAACCCTTCAGGTTATTTTTTATATGTTTTATATTTTATTTGCGTGGGGTGGTGGCGTCTCGCATTTAATTTATTTGAGGGACACCCCATCCTGCTTACAGCAATGAGAGCAACTACTATCATCATATCATAAGCAGCCTATATACGTCCTACTGTTGGGCACAGGTCTTCTCTCAGAGAGAGAGTATGGGCTTAATCACCACGCGTGCCCACCGCGGATTGGCGCAACAACAGAGAGCAACTACTATAAATCCTATGTAATGGGACGATTTTGAATTTTAGTTATAAATACATTTGTATCTATTGTACCAACGAAGATTGTTCTTCTAAACGATGCTACGTCCGTTTACATAGGAATATTTGATATAAGTCAAGTGGGGCGGGTCGGATTGACGAATGCGATTGCACAAAATGGCTTCGACAGTGATAATTGCGGTGACATCGCCGCGTTTGCGCAGCTCCGTCGCGGCGTCGTCGCCGTGCAGTGCAATCGCATCGCTTTTAAATTGCTAGTGTGATAGGGCTCTAACTGGAAGAAAAATAGCAATTTTGCTGGTTTACATCTCTTATTTGAAATCCCTTATGTGGAGTCTGAGCTGTTACTTCTTTCTGACATGTCAAAAAGTTCTAGAAACTTTGAACAAAAGGCAATATTTACGTCTACGTATAGAGGCTTGAACGTTGCGGTAATAACAGTCAGTCATTACTTCCGGTCCTGTGATAGGCGAAAGAGCGTTATAGTGTTTGCTCCGAAGTTTATTTAATTAGAATAGTGTGAAACTACCTCATAAGTGTACTGCAGCACATATTATTATGTAGTTTTGAAGAACAATACCTGGCGGTCAAGGTAGGATACAAATAACAATTTCACATCAATCTGCAGACAGAAAAAACAAAGTCAAAGATTTCTTGATCACCCATAACGGCTGCATATTTTTGATATTTTGAACCACAGTCGAAAAACCTGGCGAATTAACGAAAAGAACATTTATCACGTGTAATTTCATCACTACCAGCTAGCAAGTCCCTGACAACTACGTGACGTTTTGTTTGACACATTCAATGTATTTACTTCTTCTTCTCCAATGACAGCGCTGTTCCAAATCGTTCCTAACTGTATCGCTATTTATAGTTACAGTACATGGAAATCGTACCAAACAATTGTGTTGCTTTATATCAAATGAGGTGGTTCTGATTTTTTTATGAGTTGCTAGTGATGAAATGGGTAATAACAAACCTAAGTTTTCCACCTCGAAAACCCTTCGGATCACAGTTAAATACTTGAAAATTCATTAAATTGTAGGAGTTTTTTCGGTTTTGGTAAATTTTTACCACTAGGGACTTACGTTACGGCAAAAGTCACTGTGGACACATTTAAGTAGACTAGATTAGCAATGAAACAAAAAAAAAATGGGTTTGGTAGGCCAAACAATTTCTAGTATACGGCTATTTAAAAGTTTAGCAAAATTAAAAAAAAGAGGAAGTTTTTTATTTTGGTTTCGAAACCCACTCCGGTTTATGGCAAAAATTACTAAGTCCACTTAATTCCCAACAAAATGAGACTAATTATGTCAACTTACACCTGAGACAGTGGTTTTAGTAGTAACTTTGGCCATAAACTCACTAGGGGTCGAAATTTTCGAAAACAAAATAAAAAACTGTAACACTTTTTAAAAATTTTGTTAATTTTAAATAGCCGTATATTAAAAACTGATTGGCCTGCCAAAACCAAAATATTTTGATTTCATTGCAAATCTAGTCCACTTTCAAGTAGACTAGAATGTCCACAGTGACTTTTGCCGTAACGTAGGTCCTTAGTGGTAAAAATTGACAAAAACGGAAAAAAACTCCTAAAATTTAATAGACTTTAAGTATAACTATAATTCGAGGGGCTTTTGAGGGGAAAAACTTGGATTTGTCATTACCATCTCATCACTACCAATATATAAAAAATCAGAACCACCTCATTAGATGTAAGGTAAAAAATTGGTACTTTTGGACTGTTAATAAAGGTTTCTAAAATGGAGAACAGGACAAACAATCAAAATTGTATAGAAGTATGTTGCAAAAAATGTGCTCGTAAAGTACCGCCTGCCTAGAGATACAATACTCTGTATAGGGAAGAGCGGGTGATTGTGCTCTTCCACTATAAAGGGAAATTTCCCGCCAGGCAGATCGTATGCCTGGGGACGGCCGGTCCAACTGATGTTCGTCAGACGTTATATTTATGGTATGTCATGTGAAACATTTTGCTTGCGCGATGCAGGAATGTTGGAGTTTATAGTGCGCGCGCAGAGTTGACATGTGCTCGCCACATCACTCCCCTTCAAGACCGTAGCTACGCATAGCTAGGTCTGATAGGAATCGAAGTCTGTGCTCTAAAGCCTGCAAGTGCCAGGAGGCGCTGAGTCAGTGAGTCGACTAGCGGTTGAGGGTGTTCGGCGGCTAACAGTCACTTCACCGGCGACAGTACCATGGGGTCCGCGCATGTGGTAGGAACCGGTGAAGGCTGCTGTACCACTGGCAACGTGCGCTGTTGCTGTGTGGCTGCCGTGCCGAAGGGTTGGGGGAGATCACCATCAGTACCAGTAGTCGGTGCGTTGACTGTAGTGGATCTGATGAGGTGAGAGGGAAGAGGATGCTGGCCTTGCTTTGAGACTGATTGTATGTGGGGTGCTGCGAGAGCGAAGGAAGGTTGACATTGGTCTGTCGAGGGTCACCACTATAGGGAAGAGCGGGTGATCGTGCTCTTCCACTATAAAGGGAAATTTCCCGCCAGGCAGATCGTATGCCTGGGGACGGCCGGTCCGACTGATGTTCGTCAGACGTTATATTTATGGTATGTCATGTGAAACATTTTGCTTGCGCGATGCAGGAATGTTGGAGTTTATAGTGCGCGCGCAGAGTTGACATGTGCTCGCCACACTCTGTTCCTTATACAACCACAGATATGAATTTGGGAGTGTCTGAAAAGCTTTATCACATCATGAATAAAAAAATAAACAGGTCTCTTACTATGAAAATTGTGACACTATCGGAAGTAGCGAGATGATCGCAAATCCGTATCTCAAGATATGATATGACGTCATTGGGCTAAATTTTCTAGTGTTCAATATTCAGTGGCAGGAAATTTCACACTATTAAAAAAACCGTATTTGTCGCTAGATTCGAGTAAATTGTCGGGCTCAAGCGCGACGTTGGCGACCCTACCGAACATATCGCTGCTTCATAATAAGGGCCCAGAATTGGTGCCTTTTCAAAAAAACACTCGCTGCACTATTGATTAAAGAATTAACTTTTAAATGAAAATTGTATGGCTACTATTATTTGTTTGTTAATACATTCTTGACATACTTATAATATAATAAATTAGACGTTTAAATACTAACTTATTGTGCTCAGTGCAGTTTTTTTAATTACTTTTTGCAAGAAAAATTTGTACGCCTTATGGGCAAAACGTACAGATATCTGCTTTTCCTAATTGTTACATGTCAAGTATAATGTACCTATGTTTCACAAATAAATCTTTATCTTATGTTATCGGTTGTAACTTGGTAAGCAGTAAAAGAAGTGGTAATTCCGTTCGTGAGCAGGTTGCGCGCTCGTGTGCGCGTGCGTGCGCGTCTCGGAATGAAGACGGATGGACTCGCTGCCCCACTAGTTATTCATTACACTGCTGGAGACTGGAAGGAAAAAATTATTGCCAAAATAACCTACTTTATAGTGTACTTTACTTTACTACTTTACTTTAATTTACTACTTTATAGTATAGTAAGGCTGCGAAATAGCCTAAAACCTACCAAGTGCATGTTGAGCCACGCGCAGTGTAGGGATCCGTAGAAAGAGGTGGTTTTATCTGTAATTTTAAATGGATTTTGTACGAAGTTTTCCTTTTATACATTGGTCGCCTATTACTGATAAAGCCTACTTAGCCGTGATAGTTTTCATTTTAAGTATCCTATGGTGAAGGCGGAAAAAAAATTGCATCCTTATTTTAGGTGTAGGTACCGCAAGAAAGATTTTTTAAGATTTTATTCTATCCTTTTGTCGGCATAATTCATTTATATGCCAAATTTAATCTTTCTCGTACCAATCGTCTCTGAGCTAGGCTGCGGACAAACTGACAGATAGACAGACGGACAGAGAGACGGACGGACATGGTAAAACTATAAAGGTTCTTTGTCGACTACGAAACCCTAAAAACCTAGTCTTAATAATGAAAAGTCGATCCTACCAAAACACTTTTCAAATGGGCTAAAAATGGTTGAAAGATAGTATTATTCATTACCTAGTTGAGGCGTCATCCAGGCCTCGAAGAGTTACTGAATAATTTGCGGATACAGTGTCTCCTAAAGGTGCACACACAAATTAGGCAGAGCATAAAATCTCCAAGTGCGTGGCGCGGCACGTTTTACGGCGCAAGAGGCGTTTAAAAATTATTACACAATTTTATGTGCTCCACGTAAGTTTATAGCACACGTTGCGGTATATTGACCTGTGCCGTGAACACTAATATTCTTCACGTCTTCAATGAGTCGCCTATTCTAGATACGTACAAAACCAATTTTGCTCTTCTGAAAATAAAATCGTTTACGGTGTGATAGCACGGAGGGTTATTTATTAACGATTACAAATAGAGGTCATTATACGAGGCGGGACTAACTAACTTACGTACGAGAAATTGAACGGGAGGTCTCTGTTGAGGCTTCAGAGCATCTGTGGTTGTTTAAAATTCAACGGATGCATTTAGGTATTTAGGTCTTTAGGAAAGTTTAAATTTTATTTAAAACTTTTTACTAACAATATAAAAAAACAACAACAGACCCCGTGATTTTGTATTTTTTTTTGGGTTTTTTGTTTTTAATTTATAATTAGAGTATTCTTTTGTACCTCCAGATATGCAATACCCTATAAGACCTTAACTATTCATCTATTCAATTATGTCACTCAAATAATACGTAACACTACCACTTATCTTGGTCGAAAAACTAGGATACCCTGTCCTATGGACATCAGAAAATGTTATCACAAACCTGAAAAAAACACCCAAACAGAGGCCATTTGCACAATTCTAAATGCGGCGGCTCACAGCAGGAATGGACACCTTGACTCTAGTGTTAGTAACCAATTGTAATCAAGTGCAGTCCACTCTGGCTATGGTGGATTATCAAGGCGTTAAGAAGGATTCAACTAACACAGCAATGAAAATATTGTTATTTCAAATTTATATTCGAGTTTTGTAAATTGTGGTCAGTTACAAATCTCAATTCAAGGGAGGGGTAGGCAGATACCAGGGTTTGCTACCTGCCATGACCCTGACGAGCCTCCTACGCTTCATCAACAAAAAACAAGTACCCAGAGCTTAATTTGAGTTTTGCCAATACCAGCCGTTCTTAGGGTTCCGTAGTCAACAAAAAACTCTTACAGTTACGCTTTGCCCACCCGCCCGTTAGCCTGGCCGCCAGCCTAGCTCAGAGACGATTAATACTAGATAGCTGAAATTTGGCATAGACATACATATTAATCGCGCCGATAAAACGGTAGAATAGAATATTAAAAAGCCCTCCTACTACGGGACCCTACAATGCGCGTGGCCCGACACGTACTTGGCCGGTTTTAGTGGTAAAGTTTGTTTTTATAGGTGACTGCAATAATAATGTTATTGGCCTAAGCAACTATGAAGTCGTAATGATTACTTTGTGATTCAATGCACACTTGGATTACACAAATCTTGGTAGTTGGCAACTTGGTACGGTTAATATAATTCTCCTGAAGTTAAGGGCTTTGTGTTTATTACAGCAGTTTTCCAACTAATTACTATAAAGCAGGCCCAAAGTTTTAATTGCAATACCTACTTTATAAACTAAAATACTCTTAATTAACTACTTAATGACTTTGTTTTCCAAGTTTTCTAAATTAAATTAAAGTTACGTACATTTGTGAAGTTGTAGTAGCAACACCACTCAACTGTGAAGAAAATCATTGTGATGAAATCTGATTATCTATGGTGTTCACACACACAGCGCTTGAAATTCTAATCCGCTCTGAGCACAAGTTAAGCCCATACTCTCTCTCTTTGTGAGAGAGGGCCTGTGCCCTGCAGCTGCAGTGGGACGTACATAGGCTAAATAAAAAAACTTGATTAATCATGCGTCGAGTACATTTATATTTAAATAATTATTTAAACTCACGCCTGAGTACCGGTCAGGCAGGCGTACATTTATGTATTGTATTCAATTTGTTGGAATAAAATTAATAAGTGGGTCGATTGTTGGAATGATTGGACTTATCGGCACAGAAAATATTGTATTATTTTTACTCCACTGTGAAATTATTTCCTTACAGTTTTGTTAACTTAAACATACCATTAACTTTAAAAATTATAAACCCGGAACCTCAGAGGGCCCTTATTATGAAGCAGCGATATTTTCGGAAGGGTCGTCAACGTCGCGCTTGAGCCCGACAATTCACTCGAATCTAGCAACAAATACGGTTCTTTTCTGAATAGTTTCGAAATTTCCTGCCACTGAGTAATGAACGCTAGAAATGCATAGCGAAAATGCCGACTTTGACGAATTGAAATACGGATTTTGACACTGACAAGCGACCATCTCGCTACTTGCGATTTATAATGTCGCATTTTTAATAATAAGGGCCCAGGATCTTGACTCAATACTACTACGGTATCAAGACCTCGACTCTGAAACCTCGGTGAAATTAATTAATTAATTTGAAGCCATTTTCTCCTGATAAAATTTGTGAAGCGCGATTTTTGTCTTTTATGAAGCTTTTATCGTTAAGCTTATGGCTAGCTTTTTAAGCTTTTATTTTAGCTTTTTTTAAACCTCAGAAATCATTCTGTACTCGGATAATGTAGAGGATTTGTTTATTGAAGTGTAACAACCGTTCCACAGTGCAAAATAGCATTATAATTATGGTAAAGCAATGATTTTGAAGGAGCCTATAGATGAGTCTCATTTTATTAGCAAAGTCGACAGCTCATCAACTTTTACACGCGAACGTTCTACTCAGTCAAGTTAAAGGCGAATTTACAGCAAAAATGTGAAGGTTGATCTGGCCCTAGATGATTTAATTTCGCAATTGCTTCACGTATCAAACCTTGGAGGCGTATCGAGGGAATTAACATATGCAGTACCAGAATCGACGCCTTGTCGTCGACTCTACGACGAGCCACAATCATTACTAAGTGGAAACGTTTGATCAGGTATTCATCCGCCAACCGGGCAGCGTATCGACATAAATCGGCCTGAGGAGATGGCGCAGGCTGCACTCCGGCGTGGTGACTAACAGCCTCCCCCCACCTCTACCGGCCACACCCCCCGCCCCGCATTGGCCCTTCAGCTGCACACACGCCACCGCGCCAACTTCATTTCACATGCAAACTTGCGAACACATTGACCTTATTTGGGATGTGGACTTTTCCATTGTTTTGTTTATAAGTGGCAAGTTGTAAGTTGTTGTTGTAGTTTTTTTTAAATAAAAACAATGGCCAATTGCTAGTAGCTCTCGCGCGCCCAGGATTCCGTACCCTGATATTATGTATTTAGCGATGTTTTCTTTCCTTCTCATAACAGGAGTCCGACAGAAACTCAAGCGGTTTTAATTATTTGTATATTTTTAGTTTGAAACTTGTGTATGTTATTTTAAGGAAAACAAAATAAAAAAAACCAATCGTATTGACATCATTATCAACCCATAGCAGTCCACTGCAGGACATGGGTATGTATGGGAGGTTTTGCCGTAATCTCCACACTTGGCAGGCGGATTGGAGATCGCAGTGTTTGGTGGTCTGGAGTCACAGGTCAACGCTGCTGCCCGTTCCCTGGTTTCCGTTTTTTAGTCGCCTCTTACGACACCCACGGGAAGAAACGGGGTGGCTCATTCTAGGCCGGAGTCACACGGCATTGACATACGAAACCCGTAAAAAGTATTATTTATTTTCTATCTTTTGTATAATTTTATTAGTTGTTAGGAAATCAGCCATAATAACGCAAATTTTGTGAAAAATCGACTGGCTTCATATTCTAAAAACTTCTTGTTCCTGTTACGGTTCTAGAGAAACGTCTTTCATAGGTCTGACTGACAGTTATACAAACAGACATATACATAACAATAGGGTCCCGTTGGTATCCTTATGGTAAGAATCTTTGAGAAAAACAACATGAACAGTCAAGTCAAGTGTAGGTCCAGTAGCGGCATAGCTTCGCGTGTCTACCGCCCGCCGCACGCCCGCCGACCGCCCACCGATCGCCCGCCGCCCGCGTGGGAGCCGCGCCGTAAATTTGAGTGCTCGGGCCTAAGTCGCGCTGAGCTCGCCGGGTAATTTCGTTTTATTAACTTTCTTGCCATCATACGGGGATATTAAACTCGGCGCTTATTTGAGCTGAAGAATGGTTTAATATCGGCCCAGGGCGGGTTCCCGGATGTCACTCGATATAATTCGGTTCGATTGTCAGAGTCGGCGGAGCGTGCCGTGATAGGCTGTTATGATTTATCGTTCTACTCGTGATGATTCACATTGCAAAATCTTTGACTTACAAATCGTCAGGCTATTGAGAGAGTAGATAGATAGATATAGAGAATACTTTATGGGTAAAACATGGGTAAATAGGAAGATTTAATGTATTATTTAGCGGGGTATAGTTATAACCACAGGATAAAAAAGTACAGGAGGAAATATTAATTACACAATGTCCAATTTACTCTGATATCGAAACCTTGTGAAGTTAATGTCACTAACTTAAAGTTACGAATATGCTCTGATGGTGATAATGTCAATTGGGACTATTTGGGAGTACGCTATGGAAGAATATGAGTTATGTACATTTGCGAAGTTATAGTAGCAATACCACTCGCTAGGTAATGGTGAAGAAAACATCGCGAAGAAACCTGAGTGTCTGAGCTATTCACATACCTCAGAGAGAAGGCCTGTGCCCTACAGTGGGACGTATATAGGCTGCTTATTTATGGAAGAATAAATACGTGTGCAAATCGTTGATTACTGGAATATATGTAGGTGCATAAAGCAGATGGAAAATCCAGTAATATTTCTGTATATTCTGCAGAAAATGTTATTTCATCCAATTGAAATTGAAAGAGCTTAAACACTTATTGAAAGTCAGATAAAAATTCATAAATTAATAATGATTTGCTCTCTCCAAAAGGTGTAAGCTACGCGAGTTGTACGTGTGAGGATCTAATTACAGGTGTGTGTGTGTGTGTGTGTGTGTGTGTGTGTGTGTGTGGGGTGATGCGAGGGCACCAAATCACGGTTCGGTTACGATAGCATGTTGTCTGTGCCTCGCGACAGTTCCTCGAATAGTCCTTTGAGCTCTACAACAAAGCCTTTTGTACTTAATTTTTGGTAAATTCATAACATACGTGTTTTCTTTACTCTGAAAACAAATAGGCTTATTCATGATATATTCCAGTTAATAATAAACAAATTTAATTAATAAGTAATGAAAATGGCTGGCTTACTTTGGTATATTTAAAACAAGGAGAGGTTTTTTGATTGATATACGGATTATATTTTACTTATATTAATGTTACACAACTAACAACTTAATCAAAGTAATTTTCAATGGAAGTTTTTAGTAATTTCCATTCTATGAAAACGAATACAGATTGGAATTTCTCTGTTAGCTTCCTCTCCATATAATCTATAATTTCTGATACTAACAGCTTTGAAGTTAATTAAGTAAAAACTTACGGTCTTATTTATAAACAGTCGATCCTACTAAAGTAAGAGTTAACTTCTTTTAAGAGACCAATTCCTCATATAAACCTGCTTTAACTCCGTCTTAGGAGAGTTTTAGTAGGATCGACCTTATTTATAATATAAGACTGTTACTTTTTATAGTGAATATTTTTTAGTTTCAGGGTTAGGAGTTTTAGCGCAGGGCTTTCTTATTTACTAAGTTAAATATTGCAGGTGTGTCGGGCGGCGCGGCGCAGATCGTGTTCACGGCGGAGCCGCCGGCGCGCGTGCAGTTCAGCAACAGCAGCGGCACGCGCGTGCGCTGCGCGGCGCGGGGGGAGCCCCCGCCGCTGCTCAGCTGGCTGGGTGACGCCGGCGCGCCACTGCCCGACGTGCCCGGCCTCAGGTACCACTCTATCCATGTCACGAAGGCACTTCTCATCCAGCCCCTGCCAGCAATGGAGAACTAAAAAATAAGTTTCTTGACAGAAAATACGCGTAGTTATTACAGTGGTTATGGTTACAGTGACTGCCACACACAGTCGAGCCTGAGTCGTGGCAGTCGGGGTGTAATATATTACTAATATAGAATAATACACAATTTACATAACATGTTATCACATCACTGGAACGTCTCACTGAAGAGGCCATGTTAAAAAATACATAAACGGGTCATATTTTTTTCTCGACGACTAATACTTTTCGTGAAATTATAACCTGTCGAAAAGTTATTCTAGTCGCGTGGTACAAAAACGTGCGGTACAAATCGGGTTCTCATAAAGACGTCACAATTTGAAGGTAACCTTATAATTTATGAAGCGTTCATAAACCCGTAATTGGAGATAGGATGTGAAGGCATCATCGTAGTAAATATTACGGCGTATCAAACGAGCGGCGTATACATACTACGCCTATCAATTCAACTTTGAGAGTTACATTTTATTGTCCTAAATATTCAAAATAGTTAGGTACTAAAATGATACGGCATTTTAAAAATAATAAATAATATTCACAGATTGATATTCACAGACCTTCTAATATTTGATTCATACGTAAAATCATACGAAAGTTGAATATAAACATACAAGCCGGTGATATCTCGGTACTCTGTAATAAAAACATGACCTTTTTTATGTTTGCACCTTAGTTTTATTTCATTGTTGCCGTTACAAGTAGCAAATTGTATCCGAATTCGGGTGATTTAGGCTTTGTACTCGTCCATCTAGTATTTTCAGTATCAAGTATTTCTTAAAATCATAGAAATGAAAAAAATATATAAAAAGAAAATCGGCCACACTAAATAGAATTAGATTTTCTTTGTTTTTATTGTTAGTTTAAAAACTAACAATAAAAACAAAGAAAATCTAATTCTATTTAGTGTGGCCGATTTTCTTTTTATATATTTTTTTCATTTCTATGAGTTTTTAATATTAGTTTTATCTGTCGACCATTGTAGCCAAGTGAATAAAAGTAAAATAAATAAAATAAATAAAATAATAACGTTTTTATTTTTAGCATTTACTAAACGTGTTTGGGAAATTTGCAAAAATAAACTTGATATGGTAAAACGGTGTATAAGTAATTTATTTAGACAAATTTTATTAATAAACAATGAATACAGGAACTAACCTAGAATTGACCTTAATATCTTAAGATAACCAACCTTACCTACATTTTAAATTATTTAACCACAAACCTAAAGATAAAATACTGCGCCCAGACCATCGCTGCCTCAGGGAAGGGTTTTCAAGTCCTCCGTTAATTCAATTTGGCACCGTTTATTTAAATATTCTATAACAGAGCCACGGACTTTAAAAATGTTGCAAAACTATTTTGAAACACGATTGCAGTTTCAAAAAGTAGCTTGTATTTTTTTTTTGTTGTAAAATCTCAGACGATGATGCACTTCCTGTTTCGTAGACTCTGATTTTTGTTCTGACCGAATAAGGATATTCCACCCAGGCTCTTAAAATTGCTTATTTTCTTAAAAAAATATAAAAACAGAATCTTTTTTTAATCCCTCAAACATTCGATATTTTATTTCAGTAGGAAAAAGTCCACGTGCACTGCACAAAAACTGTCCGTCGTTTATCAAAGAGAATCTAATTTTACAAGAGTTATGTGCGCTAACGTGATTGAAGTCTGAACGAGATATCGATTCCGTTCGATTCAGGAATTTCATTCAGTTTGCCACCGCATATTTTCATTTGAAAGTTTGAACAAAGCAATGTACGCCACAAATATTCAAGCAGATTAATGTGTCAGTAAAACAGATTCAGTGCGGTGTAATCTGCAAATTACAATGTCCAAATCTTAAAGTCCAACGTCCAATGTCCAAATCTTAAAGTCCAAAGTAGCAAAGTGCAGAAGGTATACCTAATATAATAACAAGAAGTCTAACTAGTTTGTTCTCTTAGTTGAGCCGCTATTCTCTAACGTTGTATTGAGTGACGACTCAGAAACTCCACGAGTAGTGAACGGCAACCCTGGTTATCCATTTGACAGGGCTGCCACAAATAATTTAGCAGCTCGTTAATCTCCTGACCCTTTCGGTCCGCGGCCCGCGCCTCGCCCGGCCGTCCGGCCACCCGGCCGCCGCCCGGCCGCCCGGCCACGCGGGTCTACTCGCGCACGCAGCGGCCGCGCGCCTCATTCGGTTATTTGAGGGTTTCATTTGCTGTGAGTAGGCACAGCTCGGGCTACAACATCTTGTTAGAGAATTGAGTTTCAAACTTAGTAATTACTAGTACACAACAACTAGTTAGTAAGATCCTTTCGTTGTTTGTGAGAATTCAAAGCGATTTAATGCATTCTCGGATTGTTACTGGATTTAAATGCTTATGGTGAAATCCCCACTCATTATGTATGAGGTGACTTCGTATTTATTTACCGTTATTTAAGGGGATAATTTAAGCATGATTAGTAACAGGTGGCGCTAGATTTGAAAAATAAAATGGCGCGTTTTATATCCCTAAACCCAAAACTCATTTTATAATACACCAACAATGTCAGGATGAATACTAAAATCGAAAGAAAGAAACACTAAATACGACTCAATTGTACTTTCACTCGTTTACGCATATGGAAAACCCACTCTTAAATATTTAAGGTAATAAAAATCATTTTTCAACCCTAATGTTGTACATTTGAATTTGGATTGGCATTTTCGAACCTAAGGTCAAAAATCACGGACATTTACAAATATGTATGTATTTTCTACTTTTAGTAGGTTATTCTTAAGGATTT
Organism: Yponomeuta evonymella; assembly: GCA_963969515.1. Lineage (NCBI taxonomy): Eukaryota > Metazoa > Arthropoda > Insecta > Lepidoptera > Yponomeutidae > Yponomeuta > Yponomeuta evonymella. The sequence goes on along the minus strand of OZ018343.1, from coordinate 23,062,073 downwards.
TTGTAGTTAATGTTTTTTATGTACACGTATACAAACCCGTTTTACCGCTGCTCCGACCCTCCAAGTTTTGCTAAAAGAAATCTCTTGCAGAATTAAGCTCGTCTTTGTACATGTTACTTCTTAAGTAATGTCCTGTTCAATGTTTCACATGCAATATAGTGTAAAGTAAGTATACTGTTTGTGATAATAAAAATAACATTCCCTCAAAATACTGCTAACGATTTCAAAATAACAAAACAATATTAATTTTACATTTTGTGGGCGTTTATTACTAAAGATTCAAGTACTCTCTACAATGAAGTAAAATAAATCAATACTTTTTTAGTAACCATCAAATCATATGAATTTTCTCTCTACAGAATTTCGTTACCAAAAGGATTGAAATAGCTAAACTAAAGGAAACTCCCTCCCTGTAAGACCAAGTTGACTCTGGGGTCAGGGCGGGCGACCCCGCCGCGTGAGGAAATCCGCTCGTTAATCACAGAGTCATCGGCACTAGATTTATGGACTGACCCGTTAATAGACCGTTGGGGAAGGAAGTATTTCCATTTCAGCGAGAACATTTTGCGGCTACCTCCCAAGTTCCGTAGGAATTTGAAGAAGTTTCGTCTAGAATATTAAGAGGTGATACAGTTGACAGCATGTTAACCTTTACATCCGTGCACTCTACTCACTTACGTTACGGGTGACTTTGTAATAAGAATATTACGTGAATCCTTCGGGCGCGTTTTATAAAACTACAATTCATAGTTTATTACGACAGTCGATGTACATTGCGTAACCGTCTCGTCATACTTAAAATTAAATGTATTTTTTGGATTAATCGCCTAAGTCATAGTAAACCATGAATAGCAGTACTATGAAATAGGGCTCTGCTGTCAAATATAACGTGGAGAATAAAAAAATAAAAAGTTTTATTTAAGACTGGTTTCAATAAACTAGGCGATAGATATTTTAGCAAAGGTGAACATAAAAGTAGTCAAAATTGTTAAGCGCGCCTGCAGCATGCCGCCGAAGAAAATGTATGAAGTGAAAGAGGTTTGTTAAGATCGTAGCAAGAGGCAATGCCTGGTCTCTGCCTACCCCTTATGGTACGGGCGTAAATTGATGTATGTGTAAATGTATGTATTTGCCTACCTTAAAAGAAAACTTTTGGAAAAATCGTTGTAACACAAGTAATCTTCATGGTCACCTTGTCAATTTCCGGAATGCCACTTCAATGCTTTTGGGAACTTTATTTAACCACACGTGGGTGCTGTATATCATCGAACTGTTTAATCATGTTGGGTATTCTATGGATCTTGTTACTTCTTTATGTTATTGATTGACTGCCTCGGGGATCTAGCGGTTATCAGCCTTGTCTACCAAAACGGAGATTATAGGTTTGATTCCTACTGAGCGATACTTGATTTAGTCAAACGACTTCAGCTTGTGTGTGTTTCTATGTTTCTGGTGTCCTTGCCTAGTTACCATAGCAAAGGGAATCCTAGTTTAGGACCAGTAAAAGTGATTGTATTGCGTGGGAATTATAATTATTTATTCATATCCTGTTATATATAAGCCTGTATAAGTCCCACTGCACGGCAAAGGCCTAATCTCAAAGAAAGAGTGGACTTAATTTCCAAGCGTGCCCACCGCGCTTTGAAAATTTCATGTGCTGGGGTATATTTTCTGTTGGATTTATGTCTTACTTTCAAACCATATATACAAGTTCTCACTACGAGAATACGTAAACTGTTAGCAGTTTGACTTGCCTATTATTAACCTAATTTCTCACATGTAAACATTACTTACAGTTAATCCTACTTACTGTACCATGTAAATGCTGAACAAGTGAAATAAATTTAATTTCATTTCAATTTACCGTTCGCTTTGTCAGTCATTATTGATGTACTGAGTGTACTGAATGTACTGATGCAAAAAAACTACTTTTCACACCTGCTATTCAGAAAAGATCCCTTGATTCCCTCAAATGAGGGATCAAAGTTGTACTTTTCTTCCCTGATATTCTAGTTTTTTTTTTATTGCCCTCAGCATGATCCGTGTTTATTTTGTTGCAATCGATCATAATTGTCTTCCACGCTTCTTTCGATATCTTAATTGTGTTTGATTTAAATTTTCCTTATAGCAGGTGTGAAAAGCAGTATGTGTCACTCGGTAGCAAAATTATTTCCGTCTTGGGCGTAAACACTTGAATCCCTCGCTACGCTCAAGATTCTACTTTAGAATCCCTCGCTACGCTCGGGATTCTATTGTAGAATCTTTCGCTTCACTCAGGATTCAATTACCGCCCTCGCCGTAAATATATCATTTTGCTCCCTTGAGACACAATCTACTATTGTTATCGCTCGAAATGGCACAAAGAGCTGTCCTCGAAGTAAGTCACTTAGTGTGATTGCTATACCAATACCCCACTACAAAGTTGCACGCAGAACTTGTGCGAGAAATTTTCACCGCATCATAACTAATGACACTTTGGCTCCAATTTCTAAAAAAACGCAGAAAAGATATAATCTTTACCAGTTACCAGCACAGGGTATCCTAGTTTGTGACCAGGTCAAGTGATTGTATTGTGTGGAAGTTATTATTATTATTATTACCAATTCAACACTCCTTTTGTTTCCTTGGTAAATTTCTGTACAATAAAATAAACAATAAAATTGAAATTGCTTCATTAAATAACTATCATTGTAAAGTTAGCGTCACTAATTGGCTTCTCTTCTTAACGTACGCTGAAACCGAATGTTTACTGACCATTAATAAGTACAATTGAGTTGAAATCGGAAGTAATTATACTAGGGGGGTTCATTAAGTAGTGAGAATGAAAAAGATGCAAGTAACTTTTATCAAATGTTATTATATTTTTCAGTTTAGTCACCTTTTAGTCGCATACACTTAGCGTAGGTATCTATTCCCTAAACCTAAAATTCCTTTCTTAAAAAAAATTCTGATCTTAAGAAGAATAAGAAGAAGAAGAGAGAAATTTATTATACCAACAAGATACATCACAGAAACAAAATAAGCAGATAAGTAACATAATATGCACAACAACAGAAAGAAAACTAAATACACAACAGACAAAACGAATAAATAAAACAGGACCATAGATGTAGCCTGTGGTGTATCTACGTTGATTCTTGATTCTCTAAAAAACCTTGTACTTATTCTTTCAATCTCGGTAACAAATAAAAGTCACTGGGAGCAAGGTCTGGACAATATGGAGGATGTTCTACCAATTCGAAGCCATCATCATTGATGGCAGCCATCACAACTTTGGACTAGTGCGCTGGGGCGTTATCTTGATAAAACAAAACCACTTTAGCGAGTTTCCCACGCCGTTTTTTGCGTATTTCGTCACGCAACTTTTTGATTTGTTCTGCGTACATATTCGTCGTAATAGTGGCTCCATGACTGAGTTATTCAAGTATCACCCAAAAAAAAATGTCCCAAAAAAGAGAACCCGTGATCCGTCTAGGATGGAACGGCCTTGAATTTCTGAGGGTCGTAATAGTGATGTTTTATCCATGGCTAGAAATCGAGTTAAAAACCGGTCAGACTCTTATTGTAACAGTTCCAAACAGCTTTATGAAATTTTCAGCCCGGTTCGTTTTTGTTCGGTCGTTAGCATTCTAGGCACCCAACGCGCTGAGACTTTTTTCATTCCCAAATGGTCATGTAATAAGTATTGTTCTTCAGCTATAAAACGAATTGTAGTAAGATGATCCGCCAAAACAATATTTTCAGCATCTTTTATCATTTCTTCAGTTACTGCAGTAGGGCGTAGGGCGCCCTGAATGTGAGTCGTCATTAGTGGATGCTCGTCCCGTCTTAAACTCAGCACACCAACGCGCAACCGTAGAATAAGGAGGAGCATGGACCCTTAACGTATCTTGCAAGTCTTGATCTGAAAATTTTTCAAACCTAGATATTTAATTACCGTGCGAACTTAAATTTTCTCCATTTTCCATTACACGTTGCGACAGAACACAAGTAAGAACCTTCTATGATTGGAAAAAAAAAAACAAAAGAGCATCAAACTAGTGTAGGTGCTACTGTTTACCTTTATGTAACTTGTCTTCTGTTCAATAAGCCGATTTTTATTATTTAATTTTTTTGTTACAGTATTCATATATTACCTTTTATAACAACCACCGATAACCAATAAAAAGTTAATATTAAAATAGAATATAAAATATTAAAGCACTTATGTCATCTCCGAAAGAAAATTACCTGCGCTAGATATTTCTGTCACGTAAGGCTTTAACTAGCGAGTGTCATTACACCCAGGTCACCGCAGGCATGTTCATCACAGGGCGAGCGGGGCGGTGCGGGGCGCGCGGGGAGCGGGGAGCTCAGCCCGCGTGATAAATGATTGATAAATTATGTGAGAGCATCACCGGCGTGGAACAGACCACGGGGTTGAAGCGTTGTGTCTGGAATTGAGCTAGTAAATGAACTAAGCTGGCGCTTACGACTTGGGCCATACGGTTCCACTACTTGGTTGTTCATATTCGCGTCATGCTGACAGCAGTTTGTCTTCGTTAACGTAATAACCTCGTGACGCGCGACGTCCCATCGTCGGGGCAACCCGAAGTTCCACGAGCGGACCCGAACTTACCCGAAGCCCGGGGTTCTTTCATCTAATACAATTAGCTGTGATGGCAGTTCCGTGCGTCAGTGACGCGCATCAATCAACAAGGGTGTTGCGACAACAGAGAAAAATCCATTCAGCTTATGGTGTTCTAGAACCGGCAAAATTTTTACACATTGCCCTGTTATTGTCGATTTTTGGGACTCTTTGGCAAACTGACGGTGGCGCGGGGCGGAAGAGGGTCCATTTTGTCCATCGATTAGTTGATAAGTCGATCACTGCATCCTGAGCCATATCTTCTTTCTTCCTTTGTATAGCTAACTACGTTAGTCTATTTCTCCTGTACTAACAATTTGTTAATCTACTTCTTCTTCTTAGCGTGTCGAATCTACTGTTAACAGCTGTCAAATGTTTTTTTTTGTATGCGCTTTAGCCAAATGACAATCAATCAATCCTTTACGAATTCTTTTACGCTTCATTGCATAAACATCAGAAATAAAACAAACAAAAGTTTGTAAGTAACAAGACATTCAATATTTTCACACGTCATGAAGTCAGACGTTGCACTGCGAAAGCCACTCACAACGGATATTTGAAGAGGTATTTTACAATGAGGATGCAAAGCGTTCGCAGCGTGCAACGGCTGCATGCCGTCCGCGCGGCAATCGCTCTACGTCAGCCCCCGCGCCGGTCAGGCTGTCTCATTACGTTTCGGACGTGCTCGGATGTGCTCGGATATGCTCATGTTTGGACGTGCTCGCACTGACAGTTTTATTAACTGCATTGATTGGGCAACACGGTCCAAATTGAATCCGCTCTGCACTACTGGATACTTGATTTAGTTAATGAAAATTATTCAATAAATTATATTTTTATTGCATATTGAGAGAACAAAACCGAAACCGGCTGCATGCATGCAACGAATAATTAGTGTTTATGAAGCTAAAGAGGTTTGTCCGGAACGTGGTAACTGGCAAACCCTGGTCTCTACCCCCTACTCCTCCGGGATTTCTGTAGCAGCTCCAGCAAATATCAACAATGTGCTAATCGTTTGATTACAAATACCTGCGTATAGAGTTACTGCTTTTGATAATATTAGCATTTAATGGATGTTCGGCTGAAAAGATAATATTACCCATCATGAGCCCCGCGACAATACAACCTCGTCGGTGTGGGTTACGGCACCGCTATTTATGCGAGTCATCTGTCGCGCCTGGCGGCCGCACACAGAGCGGGACAACAATAGCTGTCAATAGACGCTCTAAGGAAGAATGGCGAGCCAGACGGACACTGGTCCGGGGCTAGGTATTTTGTCGGGAAGTCAGCTTTGTGTCTGCGAGTACCAGTTGGGATGTTGTGTATAGAGCGGTGCTATTTTCCAGCTCCTTTAAAAACGCTTTGAAGTCCGTAGGTAAAATTTTCATCTAGTCTGGCGTTTACTTTAAATAACATAACATAAACTCACGCCCGTATTCCAGAGGTTTAGGCAGAGATCCTGACAGATCATTTTCGCTTCCTCCTTTAACTAGCTGATGACAAATAGAGATTTATCATAGTTTCACATTTACAACACTATCCAAATAGTGTAAACGTTCTTGTCACTAATTACTAACTGTAATAATAACAGTAAACAAATTGCACTACATTATTATAGCTGCAGTAGTTATGAATGTTATGCATTCATCTTTGTGTTTTCAAAAGATGAACAAAGAATGTAATAAACACCCGGCAGTGAAACCATTACCGGCACGTCCAATAGCCATGATCGGCGGCGGCGGCGGCGGCGGCGGCGGTCAAGCGCGATCGCTCAGCGTCTGCCGCCGACAGTAATGTATGGCGAGGCGCGGAGACACGCATGTCTGCCGAGCGCAATTGGGTCACTGGGCATAGTTGTACTCTACAGGGGCGTAGAAGTCGATTTCGAAAGAGATATTACAGAAATTTCGAACCAATCATATTATTAGGCATTTAAAAGTTACAAGTTTTGGCATGAAAGATATTTTTCACCTCACTAGCTCGTAAAAGCTCTGTTTATCATTCGAAATCTGCGTGGAAAATCGCACTTTATCCGCTAGCGTGGAAAGTGTTTTTAAAATTCGAATATTTTTATTCAATAAAGGTTTCGTACAATAAATTACATATATATAGAACCTCATTGGTTTCGTAATAGTTTATATTCTCTGCAGCCAGTCCATTGATGATTGAAATGCAATACTTATTTCATGTCATGCGCCAGCCTCATTTAAAGAATCGCACTGGCCGGCAAGAAAATTTGATTTAAAAAACAACTTTAAAATTTTCTTCTCTTTATTGAATTCACTTTACTTCCATTATTTTGGTTTGTTTTTTGATAAAATCGAAATAAATCATAAAATATGAGCGAAGCTAGCAGCGACGAAGATATAAATGAACAGTAATTTAATATTTATTAAAACTGTTTTTCTTGCACCTAACATTTTCCTCGCTTTAGTGAGGTGAAAAGTTGTGTGTTGCGCTCGACAGCAAAGTTATTTAGCGTCTTGTACCTTTGAAACCCTCGCTACGCTCAGGATTCTATATTTGAACCACTCGCTTCGCTCGTGGCTCAATCCTAGAATCCTTCGCTTGCTCAGGTTTCAATACAAGGTACTCGCGCCAAAAATTAACTTTGCAGCCTTGCATAACAAATAACTATTAATGATGCTCGTACATAATCATTCAGTTAACCGTCCTATGGGACTTTATTTTACGCAAGAAGCAATCGCGACTATACAAATGCACTAATTATAATTAAAAAATAAATAGTTAACCCCATTTTTTGAGTAAATAGTAAAAAAAATACGAGCTCTGAGATCGACATGAAAAATGTGTAGTACGGTGCTGTAACAGCGTAGCGTTGCTACGGTGTACTACATGCTACGTGCAAACGTAGCAAACGTTGGGAAGTGCTACGGCGTAGCACCACTGATAATTTTCTTGCCGATTTCTTCTCTTCTTCAGATTTAATAATGAAAGTAAATTGGCGTGTAATTGAAGCTGATTTTAATATATTTTACGTTGAAACAAATTTCTGAAATCTGTCTACCGCACTGTTCAACCAATGTTGAATTTGAATGATGTGATTTTATCGAACAAAAGAAACAGTTTTTTTCAGCGCGCACCATGGCTGTTCCGAATGCCCCTCACATTTATGAGTATTGAGACGTCAGTCTGCGGCACCGTCCGATAATTGTGCACTCGCGTCGCCGCGTGGACATGAGCAAATAACGACGTTACGGCGACAAGTGCTGACCCTTCAGTCGAAATCGCTTTTATTTCTTCAATCGAGTGAACAGTTACATTGCTAGCTCGGAACAACAAATTATATAATAGTGCATCACAAGTTACGGCAGATTAAGTTGGGCAGGTTCCCTCAGGAACATGCATCATCTCCGGTAAGGTAAGCCGCTAACGAAGACGGACGGCCCGCTCAGTCTCGCTCGCCTCACTAGTGTAATAAATTTGGAAAAGACAAGAAACCGAAGCACTACCTCGAACTATTATATTGTCTTGCACGACAAAGTTATAATATAACTTGGTGTTAATCAACTAAAAAACAATTTTAAATGCAAAATATTTTACCTTGAGACCCAGGTTCGATTCCCAGTGGAATCGACGTTCGCCTAGCACGTGAAAAAGATTTATTTTTTTGTATCAAAATACCAAAATGTCGACACCTTGGTATTATGCGAATAAAATATAACTTTTTCTACGTTTTCACAGATTAGCATTTTCTTAGTTTTGTTTGTTTTGATGACAGATTCACTTTTAAAATAAATTAAAGCATCTCAATTCGAAATATTTGACCCCAACTCACAAAATTACTTATTTTATAGAAAATAAAATTAGAGTAAAATTTTTAATTTGCAAGTGTGTAGGTAATTTTACCCATGTTAGGAGTTTCACTGCGTGATCGAATCAGAAATGAGGAGATTCGCAGAAGAACCCGAGTTACTGATATTATAGCTCGAAGAATTGCTCAGTTGAAGTGGTAGTGGGCGGGGCACATAGCTCGGAGAACTGATGGCCGTTGGGGCGATAAAGTTCTGACCTGGCGACCGCGGACTGGACGACGCAGCGTGGGAAGGCCCGCCACCAGATGGTCTGATGACCTGGTTACGGTGGCGGGGAGTCGCTGGAGGCGGGCGGCACAAGACCGAGAAGCTTGAAAAACCATGAGGAAGGCCTATGTCCTGCAGTGGGCGTCAAATGGCTGATGATGACGATGATGAGGTAATGTTACATATTAAAATTGTAGAATCAAATTTTGGTACACGTGAATCTGGACATTCTGTACCTCATCGCAGCTTGTGCGCCGGACGTGCCGACAGCACACCTCATATTTATTTATAGCCTCTCAGATCGGCAACGAGGAAATATCGCCGGCTTACGGGCCGCTATCTCACAGTTAGCACAAGCCAACCGGTGTGATGACCTGCCTCAATCTGTATCATATGCGAAAGCTAATGGTCCTATATTGCCAAAATGTACCATTGATTAATAACGCAAAAACCGAACGTATCAAATATATATAATTCCGAATAAGAGTTCGTGAATTTGTAGTTGTAATTTTGCTCGACAAAAAGCTTGCAAGCTCAGGATATCTTACGACAAGCCGTCCATCAAACTATAACTGTCACTGACCTAGCATTGTAGCTTCACTTAAGCATCATATTTCGATGTTCCCAAATATTGCTTATCGACAATTGCTTTTTTGTCAGCCCAAGCAAAACTACGACATACAGTCGTGTAGTTGCTTACATGGCCGTATAACGGCGGGTCACTCGTATTGGCGCGGTATGGCACGGTCGACGCGCATTACTGCTCATAGTTACGAGAGAGCTATGGAAATACGAGGGATCGTGACATTGCAACCTCAAGGGGACCATTTTAATAAAAATAAAGCTGTACAATGTAAATGTAGGTCCTCACAATAGGGTTGGCATCCAAAGCTGGGTGGCGCAATAGATTATAGAGTTTGCAGTCGGCTTAAAATTACGCACACTTTATTCTGCTGCCGGTAATTCTCACTATTTTACTGGCGTGTGTCTAACTACCATTTTATAGGCTTGTGGCTTGTAATTAAACATGAAAAATATGACAGAGTAGAGCCGTAAACGTCTATATTTTGTAAATAACCCACTTAATTGCTTACAAAACTGTAACTTTACACAAATCGCTTTTTTGTATTAACGTACAAATTATGCTACTTTTATTGTTGTATACCTACGGAGTATTGAAGAAGTGCAACCATCATTGCAAGACGCGAATCAATAAAATTTGTTTTAATCGCCGTATTTTCCCTAAAGGGTATATCTCAGCTATGAATATGACGACTGGCTTCGATGGAGAAATAGCGATGATAAGGCGCCACCGATCGGCTCGTATTTCAAACCACGGCGTCACCCGAGCGTGAACGCGATAGCTTCTTCAGCAGAATCGCCATTTGCCGAGGCGACTCCATTCGGCCTTCATAACCTTTAAGTTATACACCATAACCAATCTATTGCCATACTTTCGATAAGAAATAATATGGTTTATACTATGCAAAAACAGTGCATCGATTTAGTTTTCATTGCAGAAATAAAATTAATTTAATTGTCAGTAGAAAAAGTACGAATATATAAGTACCTTTTTTAAAGTACGTTTAAATATTTCTAGATCTCTTTTGTATACCGTGCAATATACGAGTTACACTTTTACACATGTACCTACATTAGACAATATAGTAAAACCTTCTGTAAGTTGTAGGAATATAATCTCACGGCGCAGTCCATTGGATGCATATCTAATCGAAGATAGAACCACAATTAATAGGCGTTCAATCAGTAGGGAAATAATAAAGCATCCCGTCTAACGTAAAGTGATTACGTGACGTGATCGGGCAAATATTTGATTCATAGGTCAGAACGGTATAATGGTCTGTAGCCGCAACGAACAATTACTTGTTTGGCAAAGCGCTACATGCGGGTGATATCTCGGCGCTGCGCTGTGCCCGCGAACGCAGAGCGATATCAACTAAAAAAGTGTTTGAACACAGCTCCAGCTCTGTTTAAACTGTTTGACTGCTGCAGCAATATGTAGCGACTGGCATCATGTCATCGTTGATAGAATGCTTTTGGTGCAAATATGTGAAGCTGTTTTGACCCTCATGTTCTGATACTCTTTTCAATTTCTACAAGACAAAATGTTGGTTTTCAAAGCCACATGTACCAATCGGTCCAATTCGTAAGATTTTATCGTACCTTAGTACTGAGTAAGACCTCTCTAGATCGTCGGGCGGTGCTGGTCTCGATATCCGAGTAAGGGCAGGGGGAATGCACTATACACACCAGCCATGTTACTGCGAGCATCTGTGTGTGCACCAGTATATGCCCAGCGGGACAGCTCGCCTCTGCTCCTGACATTCAGAATGGGGAATTTTGGTATTTAAATGAAGTAGGTAGTAGCGTTGTACTCTCCTGTATTTGTAAATTGCGAATTGTTGAAATACCGCGGTCAACGACACGTTATACTTGTGCGTCACTGTTGCCAGTGCATTTTTTTAAATAATTTACGTACAAGTGATAACTGAGCAATTCTTCAAGCTACCTCAGTAACTCGGGTTCTTCTACGGATCTTCTCATTTCTGATTCGATCACGCAGTGAAACTCCTAAGATAGCTCTCTCCATTGCTCGTTGGGCGATCTTGAGCCTTCTTATAAGGCCCATAGTCAGCGACCAGGTCTCACATCCATATGTCATCACTGGCAACACACATTGGTTATACACCTTTGTCTTGAGACACTGAGGTATTTTGGACGCGAAACGTTCTTTAGTCTCCCGAACGCTGCCCAACCGAGTTGGATTCTTCGAATGACCTCTTTCTCGAAGTTGCACTTACGTAACTGGACTGTTTGTCCCAGGTATAAATTGCTCAGTTGAAGTGGAAGAGGGCGGGGTACATAGCTCGGACAACTGATGGCCGTTAGGGCGAAAAAGTTCTGACCTGGCGACCGCAAACTGGACGACGCAGCGCGGCAAGGCCCCCCACCATATGGTCTGACGACCTGGTTACCGTGGCGGGAGCCGCTGGATGCGGGCAGCACAAGACCGGGAAGCTTGGAAAACTATGAGGGAGGCCTATGTCCTGCAGTGGGCGTCAAATGGCTGATGATGATGCAACTATCAACAAAGCATCATCAATATGTTCCACTGTCCGCATAGGCTTTAAAGAAACTAACAACTTAACAGTTGCAAGTCAATACATTTATGAAAATCTTCACTTGACTTCCAAAATGTTGATAGCCATCATAATGCTAAAACATAAATTGTCATTTCTACGATTTAGACTTGCAAAAGTTAAAACATCCTTTATGGGGCACTGTATAAGGTTCTATAAAAAGATTCCTGAAGATGTATTAGAGTTACCTCCAACGCGGTTTAAAATGTGTTAAGTACGCTCTGTGCAAAAAAGCTTACTATAAAATTAAGGATTATTTGGAAGGCAAAGATGTTTGGCATTAAACAGTAGATTAATATTAATTACAGGATGATTTTGACTAGTGTTCAACATATTTATGACTAATATTTTGAGTTAAAAAATTTGTAAATTAAGTTAAAACGTGTTTTGAAAAGAATAAACGTGGAGTTTCTTTGTTAGCTTTTTCTCCATATAGCCGATTAATAGTAAAAATAACACCTTTGACGTTTGCTTAGTAAACATTCGGTTTTTATAACGTTTTATGTTTTAATTGAATTTCTTTCAGAAAAATTGAGTAATTGTCAACATAGATAGGTATATAGATCGAATATTCCCTATCGTATGTACACCAGAAATTACTTATAACTTTTATTTAATGTCCATTTGCTACTACTATCTCATCTTTAAAGACCTCATCTTTTAGCTTGAGTGCAATATTGTTACTGGTTGGCACTTGGTGTTTCTGACGCCCAGTCTTCGGCCTTCTCTAGTTTTTGAATAATATTACTAAGAAGCTCTCGTTTCATAATTGCACGATATTTCGTGCAGAATGAAGATTAATAGAATTAAATTCAGAAGGTTCTCGCGGCGGGTATTACACACCGTTTTGTTTCCAGTCGGAGTGCTTGGCCATATTTCCCTGTTAGGCGGAGGCGGGAGGGGCATAATCTCTGCCGTTATCCCTTCAGCTGCGAGACGCCACACAAGCACCACTGTGGGTTGATTGACGACTTCGGTTGATTGAATCGACTAGTGTTGATTGAAAACAGCGTATAATGTATCGTATCATGTGTACTGGAACATTCTGAGGAAATTTTGTTTATAAAGGTAGAAAATAGAAACAGAGGCCAATGCGACAGGCAAACATAAATTGAACTAAATCGAAAACGATCGTTGCGCAATTCATGAGTTTCTTCTCAATCATGCCGTGATTGAAAGTAACAAAATATGTATTTGTCGTTCTTCAATTGAAAAAAAGGTTAAGAATGCAGAAAAAGTACAAGGTTTTTCTTCTACTGTACTTATCTCAGCAGTCCCGGGCCCTCCCCGCGCCCTCCTATCTCCGCCGGAGCCCGCGCCAAATTGTGTTCATTTTGATAGCGAAAAGCACAAAGGATCGCAGTATATTATTTTTTATGAGCTTTTGAGTGAATTCACTCCGTCCGCAGGTGACAAGTGAATGCGTTCTTTTGTTCCGCGTCATATGCCTCACGAGCCAAAAATAGAATAGATTTTAGTAAAGCTTAAGAAAGCTAACTGCTAGAGATACACGCTCCACTTACATTACATGAACATTACATTATAGTACATGCAATGAGCCATTATGATTCGTTAGCATAAAATGCATTGTAGTCAGCACTTGGATAAATAGCGTAACTATAACAGAATAAAAAACTGTATGACAATTACAGCACATGTAATCACCTGTCTACGACAGATGTAAAGTAGAGGTCCAATCTCTCCTGTGAGAAGGTTTGACATAAAACCCCGTCAATAGCTCGCAGTGGCCTGCTATTGTAAAGTTGGAAGTCATAAAGGCCGGGTGCTAGTTAACGCCGGAGGCTCGGCCGAGGCAAATATTTGCAGAGTTGCGCCGTTTATTGCCCACGCTTGGTGCTCGGGCTCGCTGTACCTGCAGGGGCCGCACTCTGAAGCCGTATGATCAGCTCATTCAATTGTCGGCAGCTGTCGCATGTCGGATTGCACTTTTACTATTGAAATTTAGATCGTACTTTCCCGGTATCAATATCAAAGGGAAATATTAAAAACTAAAAATTTTTAGAGATTTTTTATTTATTTATTTAGAGACTAAAAATTCCACCCATGACGGGACTTGAACCCGCGACCTCAGGCTAACCGTGCCAGCGCTCTCCCAACTGAGCTAATGGGCAAGTGCAGGCATCGGCGGAATAGGTTTTTAAAATTGTCCTCAGCACGGGTTAATGCAACTATTGTGATCATTGCTTTAGTGACCACATCGTACTTAATAATAAAGAAAGAAATAAAGTAGGCAGAATGCGTGTTGGACCACGCGCATTGTAGGGTCCCGTGGTTGGTCATCAAAATATGCAAACCTAGAAGGAGGGGTTTTCGATTGGTATTAAGATTTTAGTTTGTTTGACTATTTTTTTTACGCATTTTATTTTACTTCAATTCACTTCTAACAACTTCATCCAAGTGATTTTCAATCGGATTTTAGGAAGTTTTCCTTCCATATGTTGGTCGAGTATTGCTCGTTAACTTGTAAAGCCTACCTACTACCTAGCCGTGATAGCTTTCCTTTTAACTTCAGTATAATGTGCTACTGACCTGAACATTTTCACGTTTCTGCAATCAACCGTTTATGAGAGGGGGAGGAAGATTTTTATGCACTTTATCAATACTATTGAGGGGGCGGTTGATGACCTTACAGACTGTCGTTTGTGAGATACTAGATAAAAAGAAATGCTTCTACGGATTTCTTAATTGACTGCCAGATCTTTTCGTGACTTTTGAAAATGAAACCCTTGTAACGCCACAAATAAAACACAACATGTGCATTGTGTTTGCTCTGTTCATGAAGTACCTACATAGAGACTGAAACTAAAACTGTAACATCACAATCCAGAGTATGTCTATGTAGGCACAGATCGTTTCATGTACCGAGTATAAGCAGAGCTCTCGACCGGCAATGACTCCTGACCTATTTTAAGTTAATTTTCACTTCATTGGCGTTCGCAATAATTTTTGAGCAGTGAAATAGTCATTGTACCCAAGTTATACTATTGGTATCTCATAATCACACTTTCACATCCCATTTTAAATGTATCTGTAAGATATTCATCAAATTATAATTTTGTATCACAAGGGCCGTTTCAGAAGACATTGAAAGAGAACTATTTTTACTATGAATGCCACTCAGTGAGTTTCACTTATCGCATTTACGGACATCACAAAGAGTTTGGCAGATTTGGATGGCAAAAAAATATTTTAATGAAAGCTAGGTAAACAGTAACTAAATAATTATGCAAGTCACCCATTGGTGACGAGTCATCGAAAAATCGGTAAATATTTCAGTTCATTTGATTCGACTTCAGTAAACGTAATCGTATCGTATGTAGCGTTTCCAATCAAACTTTCACAATGAACACATGCAGCCGCGGGCTACAGAGCCAAATTATGACGGAACTGAGTTGGAACGCACAAATGATTAATTTCCATTAATAAATAATTCCGCGAGAACAAATACAGAAAATACGAAATCTATAGTAAAATCAATTTGGCGGGGACAATACCGTTGTTTTCGCTTGCATTTTCCGGCTTTCGGGTTCTCAACAAAAAAACCTTTAGCCTTTTGTCCTTTTATATTTTCAATCAATCAATCAATCTACAATTGCCCACTGCCATATGCATATGCCTCCCCATGTGATGGTCGGTCCACCTACGTGGGTGACCTAAGCTGCCTTTGCTATTTCGAGGCCTTTTTACACCATTGATTATCGATTCTTTGGAACATGTGAATGAAATATATGCAATCTCCTCTTTATTCATAAACCCCTTTTCAATCTGTATGTATTGTTTATGTGTCGCAATCGGAATAAAAAAATGTAGGTATTTTGAACTTTCTTTCTATTGAACTATGCCACTTTATACATTGCAAATGGAGAATATTTTAAGGTACAGTCGACTACACGTCACGCTTTACATCCATGACTTTTTAACTAAAATGTAGAGTTTGATGTGCTATCAACTATACGTACTTTAATGTGTTTTAAAAGAGACAAAGAAGCCCACAGTATGCCGAATGACACGCTCTCTCTCGTCGCTACAAGGTCGGAATCGGAAAGCAATCAAAGTCCACGCTGTAAAGGCCGACGAAAAAGAGTGTCGCCGCGCGCCATTCGATTTATCACACGATAGGACTACACAAAAGTGACAAAAGGTTGGTCTTTGCTCATATTTATTAATAAACTAGCAAAAATTGTTTAGAGAGTGACATTAATAAAAATAGGTAATTTCCTTATGTCTTGTATTGTAGCACCTTGCGTTTTTTACAATACTTATACTTCCCGCTAACCTAGAATAATTAAATTAATAAAAAAAAAACAACGTCTTATAGCATTACAGCAAAAGTCGAGGGAAAAATCTGAAAACTGTTATAATTACGCAATAGATAAATAGATATATAGATAAGTGGTGACACAAATAGATAAAAAAATTAAAACAAATCATTTTTAATAAAAAAAAAATTTATACTTGACTTCCGGAATAGGAAGATCTATTAACGAGTGTAGGCTCTCATCATCAGCCATCCGACGCCCACTGCAGGACAAAGGCCTCCCTCATGGTTTATCATGCGGGGTTTTTGCCATAATCGCCCACGCTTGGCAGGCGGGTTGGCGATCGCAGTATACGGTTATACGGTTGGAATCTCAGGAAGACGCTGCTGCCCATCTCCTGGTAATTTATTTCCTTAGACACCTTCTACGACATCCACGGAAGGAAATGGAGTGACGCTATTCTTAATCCGGCGCCACGCGGAAATTTGTGCATCGACACGTTGGTAAGATAGAGCGAAGTGCCGCAACGCCCTTGGACCCGCTTGCGAGTAGTTCGTCCGGTTTTGGCCTACGGGGCGCGGGGCTCCGCTGAGTGACGTAGGGGCACAGTTTAAATAAGAAATAATTTTATTATACCGTGGTAGGGCTCTAATAACGAGTACATACCTACAAGTTAGCACGGGACCCTCGGTGCGCGAGTTTGACTAGCAATTAGCCAGTTTTTATGAAATATGCGTATAGGTTAGCTATTCCCAACAGTGTAATTGTTTCACGGGCTGGAACGATAGGACTATGTTTTGCACGTAATCTTGCCTTCTGTATGTCTGGTGGACTGTGGATTAGCCCCGGCATGACTGGAGGCGGCTCGATACGCGCCCGCCGCCAACCACCGGGAGTGCGCGGCCCGGCGGCATCGCATCGCCGGCGATCCCGCCGCCGGGAACCGGCTCCTAATTGAAAAATCGGCCGCCGCGCCGCGGGTCGCTCCCAGTCGGCCGCTCCTATTACTTTTCATTCGACTTGCCCGCCGAGAATAGTTTCGATTGTACCGAGGTGCGAGCAAAAGCTGATCGCTTTGATGTAACAATAGCATTTGAGACTCTTTGAATGTAATAGAATTTTAAGCAGGTAAAGAATTCATATTTTGTAGGGTTCCATATACTTTGTAAATGCATTTCGACCTCATACTAAGCTTATTCAATGGAATCATTCTTTCAGAGTACAATTCATACGAATATTCAGGATAGAAGACTGTTAAATAGTTATAAATTTAAGAAAGAAGAAGAAGAAACCACATTGATTAACGGTTCTAAGCGAATTTATTTAAGGAATGAAGTTCCTTGCGAAGCACGGAACCGCTCGGAAAAATGCCACTAGCGTTAGGCATAGACGGCGACCCATCCATGCACTGAACGCGCCCTGTGTTGCTTAACCTTCGTGATCGTTTAAGATCATAAAAAGACAAAAAAAAGACATATCTACACACTATCAGGAAATGTCAGAAAAGTGAAATTTCTTCGTAACTCTACAGACATCGAACTCCTGAAATACATATGATATGCCTTATGCCCTTATCAATTACTGTATTTCGGTCTGCGTTGGATCGGGCAAAATAGTCATGATCGAACTAGAAAGAGCTCACAGTTCGGTTCTCAAAATTAATGTACAAAAATCGGCCACGTGTACGCAATGAAGGGTTCCGTAGAAAAAGTGTTTTTTTTTATCTGCTTTATAGGACAATAATTAATTTTCAAAATTACTTTACTTCACAACTTCATCGAAGACATTTTCAATGGATTTTGTACGAAATTTTGCTTTTATAAGTTGCTCGTTAACTAGTAAAGCCTATTTAGCCGTGATACTTTTTCTTTTAAGTTCAATATGTGCTACTACTGAATTTATTTACATTTCTACAATCAGCGGTTTAGGCAGAACAGGGAGGAACGCCCTATTCGCACAAAAATTTGCGCTTTAAAGCTTAATATTTCAAAAACGGAACCCTAAATCGAGAAATGGTCTTCCTAAACCCACAATATTTTTCTACGAACAATCCAACGATATCCCATATGATGGGGAAAACGAAAAAAAAATCATCCCCACTTTTCATCTTAGGGGAGGTACAGTAAAAATAATAATTTCCAAAATTTTATTCTTTAACTTTGTCGGTGTGATAAATATGTATACACACACCAAATTACAGTACCAACTGTCTTTGCGCTAGGCCGCGGACGGATAGACGGACAGACGGACAGACGGACAGACGGACAGACGGACAGACGGACAGACAGACAGACAAACAGACGGACATGGCGAAACTATAAGGGCTCCTTGTCGGACTACGGAACGTTAAAAACCAGAAACCCAGAACTTATGAACTGTATAAAGAACTGAATGTCCTAAATGTTAGGCAACTTGTTTGTTGTTCTCAGTGCAGCACTTAAACTTAAACAAGCAAACACAGAAAATATAATACTAAGAGGATTTTCAGAATTCCAGTTTTATCATCAGCCATTTGCCGTCCACTGCAGGATATAGGCCTCCCTCGTGGTTTTCTAACCACGAAGGGTTTTGCCATAATCGCCACGCTTGGTAGGAGGGTTGGCGATTGCAGTATGCGGTTGGAATCTCAGGAAGACGCTGCTGCCCGTCTCCTTGTAATTGATTTCCTTAGTCGCCTTTTACGACATCCACGGAAGGAAATGGAGTGACGCTATTTTTAATCCGGCGCCACTCGGAACGTTATTTTCTTAGCAATATCCTATCTGCCTCAGTGGCACTGCCTATAACTAGAAACCCGCAAACTGGAGCTCACGATACAGGATTTACCTAGTGTGGGGCCCACCAGTCATTGTATACTACCAAACACCATTTTTGGACTGAATAATTTTTACTTTACTTTACTTTACTTTACTTGCTGCGCAATCGCGCGATTTGGGATTTGAATCGATATTTCAAATCGTTCCCAAATCACTAGTGTGATAGGGCTGTTAATGAACGCTACAAGTTAATAGGTGTCAATTTAATAATTTACATCAAATTGGAGAAAATGGACAAAAAAATTCAACATAGTCTTTGCAAATTTAGTCTTGAATTAACAGAGTTTACATTAATATGTATAATTATTAATACCAATATAATTATCGCTAATTTATGCGCAAATCGTAAAAATATACTGAAAAACTTTTGTAGCCGCAGCGGCGTCCTCTGTCCACGAAGCGCAGTGTGCGACGACAGGGCGCGTTCACACGCCTGTAATTAGTGACGTGGTCACCGAGAGCGGGCTAACGAGCTCAGCAGACCACGCATCGCCCAATCACTGGGCCATGACTGCGCTGTAGCCTAGTAAATAGGCTGCTACCCTAAAAGCGTGGTCGCATGGAACGGAAAGAGGTACCTAGCGAGCGATTTTCGAGCAAATTTTATAGACAAAACCGTTTCCGAAGTAGGTAGTTATTCTGACAACAGTAACAACGAAATGCATATATAAGTACTACGGCATCTACGTAATTAGATGATTTATAGATGGGTGAAGGGACCACTCAGACGCTGAAGTGCCTGGAACATTGCTTTTTAGATGGAGTAGGCTTGCCCAGCACCAAGAAAAGTCAGTACGTGCGGAGCCAACCAAGCCGCGGGTTTCCTTATGATTTCAAATTGATGTGAGGATCTTAACATTTTTTTTATTTATGAGATGAATCAGTCATCCCATTAATTTAAATCAAATCAGATTTATATCATCGGTTTGTTTGCTTTTAGACAAAAGCTGTACGAAATAAAATATAGGTTAAACGTTCGACTAAAGACAAATCTTATCGCAAACATTGAAAACTATACAAAGAAATATTTCAGCTACAGACACCCAAATGCCGGCGAAAAAGAGACCGCACAGAAAAACAGAATAACTGAAACTTGAAATGAAATACTTTTAAGTTCTCAGGTTTTTGGCGTTAATCTCTCCCAAACAACAGAATTATCTCGGCTGGCAACAACCGCGCGCGCCGACTGGTTCCGATTCTCCTGCGATTATCGTGAAAGGGATAAGCCACCGCCTCCGCCCACGTCACTCAAGATGACTGGAGTTTACTGTCCACGAGACAAGTAAAAAAAAACAAAGCGCGGAAGATCCTTTTGTTTGTATCTTTGCTAAAACTGCTCCTATGTTACACGCACTAAATCCTGAATGATTCCAATAGTCCAACTGTCAAATTCTATACTAAGAGCTTTCGCAAACTTTCGCAGATTTGGTGTCATGAAGACACTGGATGCAAGCCGCTTCCAACCGGTCTTTTTGGAAATCCATGGAGGAGGCCTGTGTCCAGCAGTGGACTTCTTGTGGCTGGATGATGATGATGATGATAAATGCCTAAGATAATACTATCATTGAGAAATACTGCAAGCACATATTTCTTAATGAATTAACATAAAATAATAATTAAATTAGCGTCTTAGATGTAACAATCATGCATGCAAACTGAATAAATAAGCAGAAAATACAAATATTTCAGACAGGTACATATATTTGAGGTTAGTACATCATAAGATTAGTGAAGGCCTGGAGATCTGTCACTTTCTAGTATGGACTCCAACCTCTCACATAGAAGTAAGTCCTGATTACTCAAATTGTTCCTACTATGTGTCTTGATACCTCTGTGCGAAGGAAAATAAACAGATCACTTACTTCCCGAGCTGATATTCCACTTACATACAATTCTACTTCTTAAAACTCAAGTTGCTTGTTTGGTTCAGGAAGCATCCTCGGACCTACCTTGTTTTTAGTTTACATTAACGACTTATGCTCGCTGAACTTAGAACAAGGTAACATTACAACTTACGCTGATGATACAGCCTTGACGTTTCAGGCCATTGGCCGGATGTTTTTATAGCGGCTCAAATGTGGCAAGTGACTGGCTCAGGAAAAACATTCTAACGCTGAACTCTACAAAAACTAAATACATTGCATTTTCTCTTCGTAACTCCTCACAGCCGCCAAACAATCATGACCTATATGAAGATTTTAGAAGTGGCTCAACGCGCTGTACTAAAAGTAATGTTCTTTTATAACTTTCGTTTCCCTACTAAACTGTTTTAAGAGAATTGTCAGGTACTCACCGTGCGGCAACACTTTATTCGAAGTATCATAATAAACAGCTCTTACAACTCACCTACGATAATAAACTTCTCCAAACAGGTAGAAAAAATGTATGTCCTATCACAAGACTACAAACCGCTTTCTCACATAGAATGTTCTTTTTCCTGGGCCCTCACCTCTATAACAAAATTAATGAAGAGCTCTCTATTTACTCTCAAACAAATGCAAAATGTAAAGAATTGGTATCCAACTGGCTATTGACCTTGTCTTATGATGAGACTAAACAGCTGTTAACCGTTGTTTCGTAATTTTATGTGTAAGCTAAATATAAACTTTAAACGTTTTTTCGTTAAATATAAACTTGTGTCAATTGACCTGTGTCAATAGCACAATATATTAACAAGGTACATTAATTGTGTAAATTAGTGTATTGAAGTCTGTTGACCTTGAAAATGTAAAATGTTTTTCGGAGGAGCACTGCTTATCCTAAACCACAGGTTTTAACCTTTTTTAGGGAGCAGGGTACCACTGCCTTAGTGATAAGGTCACTGTAAAATGTTCCTTGAATAAACTATCTTATCTTATCTAGTTTCTTTTCTTTATTAAAGCGATAGATGTCGACTAGCAAAAACAATTTTGACATTAAACCCTAGCTTTTATTGTACTACGAATGTGTTAAAGTTTTATACCGTTTTATATATTGAGGAGTGAGGCAGCGGGAGACGCGTTCCTCGACAGCAAAAGGAATAATTGCTACGCTCTTTTGTCAGTGAAATCTTTTGCGTTTCACACATCAGCGCACCCGAAAGGGTATTAAAGGAAACGCAAAAATGCGCAGTCGACGCTCGGCTCAGCCGCTGCTCTCTGGCTGGCCGGCCGGATACCAGCTCTAATTGTGCTGCCTTTATGTCACTCAGATGTTTTGTTCTGCTTTTGGGCTTCTTATCATGATTTTATTTAGCTGGGATTCAGCACTTTGAAAAGCAAGCGGGCCATAAATTGAGCCAAGTGCTCAGCCACCATGGTGCAATGCAATGTCAATGACGCTGTAATAGGAAACATGTTTACATTTCTGAACAATTGAAATGGTGGAACGGCCGGTAAGGGACGACCCAGGCGGACATACTTCGACCAAATAGGGGATGTATTAGCAAAGGGCAAGATAAAAAGTACCCGAAACCGGCGTGCGTGCATGCAACGACTCATGAATGTTGAGGAAGCGAAAGTGATCTGTCCGTATCGGGGCGAGTGGCAGTTCCTGGTCTCCGCCTACGCCTCTGGGATACAGGCGTGAGTTTATGTATTTATAAACCTATGTACAATTAAAATATTTATGAAGTTGCCCTGCAAATAAATTTCGAAGACTCTTTACTGTGACATCACTGAGCTACTAATGTTATGTTCATTTCATTTTAGGCCATTCATTTGTATTATGGGACGTGGGCTGGCCGTTGGTTATATCATACGTTACCAGGATAATACTAATTTAGGGTGGTACCTATATATCCTCATATATGACCATGTGTTTAAGTATATACGGCAATCCTCGAAGGTCTATACAGTTAGCAAAAGAGTGGACTAAATGATGTATGATGTGAGATCCACGTCAAATATGCCACTTGAAACCCTTAATCATTCTTATAACAAAAAACCGGCCAAGTTCGTGTCAGACCACCAGCATTGCAGGGTTCCGTAGTTGGTCGTCAAAATATACGGACCTGGTTTTTTACGAAGAAGGTTTTCCTGCACCCACAATATTTTTCGACGACCAATTCAGCAATACCCCACACCACGGGGTAAACGAGAAAAATAAAATATCCCCTGTTTAGGTGTAGGGAGGTACTCTAATATTATTTTTTTAAGATTTTATTCTATCGTTTTATTGTCGTGATTGATACGTATATCAAATCTATGTCAAATTTCAACTTTCTAGTACTAATACATATAAACATATATAAACTCACGCCTGTACCCAGAGGGGTATGCAGCGACCAGGGACTGCCACTTGTCACGATCCTGACAGATCGCTTTCTCAACATTCCTTAGTCGTTGCATGCACGTACGCTGGTTTCGGGTACTTTTTAGTTTGTACTAATAGTCTTTAAGCTAAGCCTCGAACAGGCAGACAGATGGACGGGCATGGTGAAATTATAAGAGTTCCTTGTTGACTACGGAACCCTAAAAACCTTGATTGCATACCTCGGCCTGAGGCGGGCCTTTGTCAAGGTGTCCGAAAATATTGTTGTCACCAAATTAGGCTGACAAAAAAAATCTTTTATGATTAGCTTTTGCAAGAACTTGGTTTCTCTTGGTAATGAGATGTTAAGGCCTTTTCAATTATTTTACCCAAATGGGATAAATTAGTCTACTTTTTAGCTGACCGTACGAACTAACCAGATTTAGGTCCGGCAACCTTGCTGAGTGTCTGAGCTATTCACATACCTCAGCGCTTGAAATCGCCAATCCGCGGTGGGCACGCGTGGTAATTACGCCCATACTCTCTCTCTGAAAGAAGGCCTGTACCCTACAATGGGACGTATATAAACTGCTTATGATTATGATCATAAACCTTGCTAGGACACATATTTAGAAGATATACAAGCCTAAGCCTTTAAATTATTATTCGTATCTTCGTAACGTATGATGTAGGGATGCCGATGTCGGCCTGCTAGAAATGTTTTAGTTTATGTACGAAAAAATTGAAAGCAAAGGGCCACATGACAAAGCTCTACGCATTCTCACGGTGACCTTTTTTGCTTTACAAATACATTTTCACTTCAACGACCTATATGTTTTATAGGTACTTATTACATAGGGCTTATCAAAAATATGTGCCTATGTCGATGTTTGATCAGTACAAAGCTTTGGCGCTGACCCCCCCCCCCCCCGGCGCCCCGGGCGGGGGCGGCGCCAGAACAAACAAACAGAACGCTTCTAAACGGAAATTAACTTTGTTTGACTTTGAGTTTGCGCCTCGGTAATCACACGCACTGGAAATACACAAAAGGTTTGACAGGCTACTGCTTCCCAAGTTTTGTAGGTACTCCTTATTCTATACTTCGGTATTCGATTTGAGAAGAATTAGTCAAAGTGACATTACGTAACGTACGTTCTGCAAAGAGGAGCCGGCATGTTAGCAATATTTTATTTAGAGATTTGCCGAAAAAAAACGTTTTATTCACATTACAGTATTAGTTAGCATGATTTTACGCTAAATACCTAGTTAATACTTAAAAACTAAAATTACTGACACGAACGTTGCTTATTAGAACAAAAAAAAAATGATTCAGGTGAGGTGAAATGACATTGTCTTCTGCATCGTATTGTTTTGTGAGTCGCGTTAAAGCTTCGAGTTCGCGGCTCGCGCTGAATGAAGATAAGTCCGAATTATCTCCACGATGGAATCGTCGATACACCGGTGACCCTCTGACCGGTATACTTATGTCCAAGCCACATTCCACCAGTAATATTACAGCGCGGTTGAAAATATTCAGCATTGGACAGAGTCCATAGAATATAAATTAGTATTTGCCAACCGTTATCAGAAACTCAAACAGCGACCGTAAAACAATGAGCTCGATCGAAATCCATACGTTCATACGTACTGCTGGCATACAAACGCCAGTTATCGTTGTTGTCTGCCCCATACACTAAGCCTTTGTACATCATTCATCATTAACTAACGGGCATTGCTATATACAGGCTTAGATTATATAGTAAATAGACTAATTGTAATAAAATCCATTTACTTTACAATTATGTATTAATTGGTTATATGAGATTGCAATTGATAATTAGTTAGTGCGGTCGTGTCACCATTACAAAAGTATACCTGTTTTATAGAGAAAGTATACCAGTAATGACTACACGTAAAATGTGTTGTCTTATTTAAGTTTCGAATCGAAAATCGTGCCATAATGTAGGAGATTTTTGCGTGCAATATTCTTAGCCGTGGGGTGCCGGCTTTAGAATAGTACCCCCCCATCTCTTCCCGCGGGTGCCGTAAAAACCGGCTAAGGGACATTACCAGAAGGTGGGCAGCAGCGCCTTCTGCGAAAATACGATATACTGCGCTCGCCAACCCGCATGCCAAGCGTGGCGAGTAAGGCAAATACCCTCATGGCAATACACCAAAAAACCAGGCCCCCAGTCCCCGGCGGCTCCGCTATTCCTGGCTACGGTAGCGGCCACGGTAACGGCGGAGCAAGGGGTGCTAAGAATCTCCGGCAGAGATCTGGCTACCACCCCCAAAAACGAAAACGACTGGCCCTGGTAACACACAACATTCGCACATTGAGGACAGACGAAAAGCTAATTGAGCTGGAAGAGGAAATGGGTAGGTTACACTGGGATATCCTAGGGTTATCTGAAGTCCGTCGAGAGGGCGAGGACACGATAACCCTGAAATCCGGTAACCTGCTCTACTACCGGGAGGGCGAGCAACAGTCCCAGGGTGGTGTCGGGTTTCTCGTCCACAAGTCCCTCGTAAATAACATTTTGGCCATCAACAGTGTGTCGAGCAGGGTGGTGTACCTAATACTCAGAATATCTAAGAGATATTCGCTGAAGGTCATTCAGGTATACGCACCGACCTCGTCACACTCCGATGAGGAGGTAGAGGCGATGTATGAGGACATTAGTAGGGCCATACATACCTCGGAGACCTATTTTAATGTGGTTATGGGGGACTTCAATGCGAAGCTGGGCACAAGAAGCGAGGGTGAGATGAGAGTGGGGCAATTTGGTTATGGGCAACGGAACCCGAGAGGACAAAGGCTGGCAGACTTCCTGGAGAAAGAGGGACTCTTTATGATGAACTCTTTCTTTCAGAAGCCACCTCACAGGAAATGGACCTGGTTGAGTCCCGATGGTTCCACGAGAAATGAGATAGACTTCATCCTGACCTCCAAGAGACAAATATTCAATGACGTCTCTGTGATCAACATGGTGAAAACCGGAAGCGATCACCGAATAGTAAGAGGCACATTGAATATCAATGTCAAACTTGAGAGGTCTCGTCTCATGAAGTCCACGCTCCGACCTACTCGTGCCCATATCCAGAACCCCGAGAACTTTCAACTCGAATTGTCAAATCGCTTTGAGTGCCTGGAGAGCGCCGCATCGGTGGACGAGATCAATAACAGGTTTGTAGAAACTGTCCGTACAGTGGGCTCGAGGTTCTATAGACCCAACCGTACGAGTAGACCACAAAAGCTCTCAAACTATACTCTCGACCTCATGGCTAAACGTCGCGCGTTGCAACTGCAGTCCTCCGAGGATGCTAAGTCATATAGGCAGCTCAATAGACATATCTCAAAGTCTATGCGGCACGATATTCGGTCCTTTAATACCGAACGTATTAAAGAGACTATAGAGCGGAACAAGGGCTCCAAAGTGTTCGCAAAAGACTTGTCTATTGGGCAAAGCCAGCTGACGAAGCTGAAGAGAGAGGACGGCAGTATAGCGTCGACCAAATCAGAGGTGCTGAGGGAGATTGAGAGTTTCTACGGACAGCTATACACCTCAGTCGCAAAACCTGTTAGCAGTTTGAACAAAGATCCGAGAGCCAAACTGACCCGACATTATACCGAAGACATCCCGGACATCAGCCTGTACGAGATTAGGATGGCCCTGAAACAGCTCAAGAATAACAAGGCACCAGGAGAGGACGGAATCACATCAGAGCTCCTGAAAGCGGGTGGAACACCAGTACTTAAAGTCCTTCAGAAGCTCTTCAATTCCGTCGTGCTCGAAGGAAAAACGCCAGAAGCATGGAACAGAAGCGTGGTGACGCTGTTCTTCAAGAAAGGGGATAACTCTCTATTGAAGAACTACCGACCCATCTCGCTTCTGAGCCATGTTTATAAGCTGTTTTCGAGGGTCCTCACGAATCGTCTCGAACGCAGGTTTGATGACTTCCAGCCTCCCGAACAAGCCGGTTTCCGAAAGGGCTTTAGTACCATAGACCACATCCACACGCTGCGGCAAATTATACAGAAGACTGAGGAGTATAATTTGCCATTCTGCTTAGCGTTTGTGGACTATGAGAAAGCCTTCGATTCGATCGAGACATGGGCAGTGCTCGAGTCTCTCCAGCGTTGCCGTATTGACTATCGGTATATCGAGGTGCTGAAGTGCTTGTACAACAGCGCCACCATGTCGGTCCGAGTACAGGAGCAGAATTCGGAGGCAATTCCATTGAGAAGAGGCGTGAGACAGGGAGACGTTATCTCTCCGAAACTGTTCACGAACGCACTGGAAGATGCCTTCAAGCTTCTGGAATGGCAGGGACGCGGCATCAATATCAATGGCGAATACATCACGCACCTTCGATTTGCCGACGATATAGTAGTCATGGCAGAGACGATGGAAGACCTCGGCATAATGCTCGACGACCTCAGTCGAGTTTCCCAACGTGTGGGCCTTAAAATGAACATGGACAAAACGAAGGTCATGTCGAACGCTCGTGTTGTGCCCACCCCAATAACATTGGGGAACACGACTCTCGAAGTTGTAGACGAATACGTCTACTTAGGACAAACAATCCAACTAGGCCGGTCCAACTTCGTGAAAGAGGTCAATCGTCGAATCCAACTCGGCTGGGCAGCTTTCGGGAAACTTAGAAAAGTCTTTTCGTCTAATATACCTCAATCGCTCAAGACAAAATTATACAACCAGTGTGTGTTACCAGTGATGACTTATGGCACTGAAACGTGGTCTCTCACTATGGGCCTCATAAGAAGGCTCAAGGTCACGCAACGAGCTATGGAAAGGGCTATGCTCGGAATTTCTCTACGAGATCGAATCAGAAATGATGAGATCCGTAGACGAACGAAAGTCGTCGACATAGCCCAGCGGATTAGTAAGTTGAAGTGGCAGTGGGCGGGGCACATAGCACGCAGAACTGATGGCCGATGGGGCCGAAAAGTTCTCGAATGGAGACCACATATCGGCAAGCGCAGCGTGGGACGACCAGCCACAAGATGGACAGATGACGTCATTCAAGTGGCAGGAAGACGCTGGATGCAGGCCGCTTCCAACCGGTCTTTTTGGAAATCCATGGAGGAGGCCTATGTCCAGCAGTGGACTTCTTGTGGCTGAATGATGATGATGATGATTCTTAGAGTATTTGATCGAAGGTGAAAGGTTGCGACCCTCGCCCTCAGCTCGCCCGACAAATATTTGCTGTGGTCCTTTGAACTACGAGTGCGCGACTTGCGCTGGGTGAGGAACTTGCCACTTAATAACCTTGCCACTTCGAGGGTTGACGCGATATTGTTGAAATTAGCTGTGACCCTCCCGCGCCGCGCCCCGCGCTCTACCCTCGCTAGAACCCCGGCTAATCCGCTACTCAAACGACAAATAACTTTACGGGTCACACTCTCAACTTAGTTTAAATGCTAACATGAGAACTAAAGTTTGATAACCGTTTTAGTTAAACTGCTTTTACTTTGTAGTATTATTAGTACAGCACTTTTGTCTACTCCCTACGGGTTGTCCGCTCAAAGTAGTTTATGTCACTTCTCTGTCATATCAAAACGGGTTCGAGAGAGATAGTACCGAAGACGTAACGGGCACACAGACAAACTCGCCTTTACAACCAGAATACTTATGAGGATAATCACTGCAGAGCACAGTAAACTCGAATGTTTATTCAGCGGAATATGAGATCAAATTTCCTTCAGCCAGCGAGGCAAGTCGTCATATTATCTCTCGCGCAAAAGATCGCTCGCATAATCTCGATGACGAGAGACAAATAAAATCTGTGTAGTCTGTAATCGCATGTCGGCTCTCATGAATAATTCACGTGCGGGATATTGAATTATCGCGCGACGGGCCACGCGCGTGTGCGAGCACCTTATACGATATTTGGGGGCTAAAATCCGTTCGCTACCAATGCTATTTGGGGATTTTGTGGGCTCAATTAACATACCTATGTTCTGCGATTTAATCAAGCACAGTACCGGAAAATTATGTAGAAGTTCAAGAAGATCCCTTAAGTAGAGTTGGAGATGAAAAAGAAAGCAGATGAGTATCTCCAGCGTCGCCGTTGCATGTCGGCGGTCTGCCGCACGCCGTCGCGTGCCGGCCGACTCAAGGAGCAGGCCCGTGTTTGCTCCAATCCATGCATTATTCATGCGCGAGCGATCCACAACTTTATTGCGGTCCCCTTTTGTCGCCGCCTGCGCTTATTCAGTCACGCTACATTTGTTGCTAATTTATTGATACGGGAATCTACATCTGAATGCTCACTTACGCATTAGCGATCTCCCTACAGATACTGCCTTCTAGTGGGTTTACTTCTCTTTCGAGCCAACGTTTTAATTTTATTTCATTTATTCAAGAACAATATAAATCGTTTCGGAATTATAAAATATTAAAGTAACTTAATTAACTGTATAATAACATTTATTATTATTATTAATCGTTTATTTCGGATCATAAAATCCATATAACTTAACCTAATCTTTAAAGGTAAAAAATATTAAAAATTAACTAATTACTTAAAAACATAATCAATCAATCAACTGATCAATTAATTAATTGATTAATCAGTTGACCGACTAATATGCATCTTCTCAAAATGATGCCACATAGGGCAATCTGGCCTGTCAGCCAAAACCTGTAGGATACCGCTGGCGCTGCCGCGGACGCGGTCAATTAAGGATGCCACTCGTTTGCGCATTATGGCGTGAAAGCCGTCCGTACGGGCCTCGGCAAACATGCCTGAGGCACTGCAGTACCGCGGCAGCCCCAGCAGCATTCTGAAGATGTTGTTATATTGTACACGGAGAGCGCAGAGAGCCCGCTGGGTGCAGCCAGCCCACAGGCTGCAGGCGCAGAAGGACTGGCAATAGGCCTTGAAAAGGGTCACTTTTACCTCACCACTACACCGAGCAAACCTGCGGACCAGCATGTTCCCCCGGACAGCCAGCGCCCTCCGTTCTCTCTCAATATCTAGGTCGTCTGACAGGTCTTCAGTGACCCAGTGGCCGAGGTACTTGAAATGATGTACCCGTTTCAGCTCCACGCCATTTAGACTAATGGGGGGCACTGTGGCCACTTTATGTTTATTATTTATGTAATAGTAAGAAAAAGTATTTACATTTATACAAATTGACTATTTGAATTTATTTTTGTAGATAACTCTTTAATGTTATACATATTCTTTTGCAGTAGATACGACTTTACTTTAATTTTAAAGCTTTTATGATATGCCATTTTTTAACTTGGTAGGTAAGGCGTTAAATAGTCTTACGGATCGAACACGTGAATGCTCTACAACCCTGTCTTAGAACTAAATTGTTTTATTTTTGGTGTATTACATAGCTGCACAGACAATACTCAAGCGATATAAACAGTGAACTAGTTAATGTTATGTAAAACGAGGCAGCGCAAGTCAACGACAGACAAAGCTGGTGCGGCGGCAAACAGCGGCAAACTCAGCAGTAATATAGCGAGCAAATATTGTTGATTACCGCCCCGAGCTAATTACAGACGCGCTGGTGATGCGGCCGCGGCGCGCGCTGCTCGCCTGAGACTCGCTGTTGGTTTAGCGGATAAGTAGCTGGGACTCCAGGCCGTAATTATGTAGTGCTAATTCAAAAATGCAACACAGTATTACAAAATAACAGACCCTAGAAGATAGATCAGAGCAATGTGCAGATGTTTTCGCATAAACGCATCAAATCTATTAGAAAGCTAAATTTAACTGAATTCATAGTTGTCTAATAACGATGATTTCTATCGTTCTGGAGGGTTGACATGTTTGAAGCCGTGTTTTATTTTTTTAATTATTTTTTAGTGCCAATCCTGGATAGGAGTAAAAATTACCCAGTTTTATATTCTACTGACTCAACCATACTAACACATACTAACACAACAATGGACGGTAGGACATATCGACAGTTTAGTGTATGCAAGATACTGAAATGTAAATGGAAAACCATTCAGTGTTTGCCATTTATATTTTTACTTGCATTTAACAGACTAACAAAAGGTCGGTCGGTCTCCACCATCCGTGTACATTTCACGATCATAAAACCAAAACCAACAAAGTAGCAATGAAGCTGCTCATTTAACAGACTCTATCAGTTAAATCTAGTGAAAACGTACTAGATATATTACCTAACAACAAGGTAACACCTCGCCCCGCCAAACTTTAGCTATTTAAACAATTTTAGTAGCTCGAAGTAGTTCGGTATTTGAGGATGGATCGTTTGCCGGCAAGTTCGCAGCCCACATGTTCGGCGGTTGGAGAGGTCTTTTGACTCGCGAGTGTCTGTGAAATTGTATAAGATAGCTCTGAGCTTAACTTTGAACATTAAACTCTGGCTCGCAGACTTCATTAGGTATCATAAATGAATCAAATTTTGAATCTTATTCTCATGAGTGGATTATCCATTAATAAGGCGTAGTCCGATTTGAGCAAATTGTTTAGGCAGTCATGATTGCATAACACGATATATGATATTCGGCATAGTTAAAATCCATGGATAATATTTAGTCAATTGACATAGCGAAATGAAATCGGATTCCCGCGTGACAGTAGCGTGACGCTGATGTGTGACGTCAGCAAACACGCGCGCTTTATTATTATGGACCAGCCCACAGTCCTCAAGCAAAGCGTATGTCACATAACCAGTCGGCCGGGAATCAAACGTTACACAGATAAATTGTACGGAAATAGGAATAAGCGAGCAATGAGTGACCCCTCCGATACGTCCCAGCCTCAGTCAGTCGCTTCGAAAACAAAAATGAAAAAACGCAAAAGAATACAAAGATATTCGCGAAGACTGCCACAGTGAATAATTTTTGATAAAGAGACAATACGATAAAGAAACCGCCGGTGTCGGCTGGACAAGGACAGCCGACGACAGGCAGAATTTGCGTGCCTTGCTGAGGTCCATTGTGAATGAGTGTATATTTTATTTCAGTTAGCTTTTGTGGCTGGTTTGTACAAAAACTTTCAAATACTAATTAAGGTCAAGATATTGACGAAATGTATATTTCTGGAATGAATTGTATGGATCAAATTTTTTTTTGTGTATTTTAAT
Organism: Yponomeuta evonymella; assembly: GCA_963969515.1. Lineage (NCBI taxonomy): Eukaryota > Metazoa > Arthropoda > Insecta > Lepidoptera > Yponomeutidae > Yponomeuta > Yponomeuta evonymella. Next base: position 23,029,816 of record OZ018343.1, on the reverse strand, counting down.
TATTTCTATCAACGGTTTGTTTTCGTGCAGACAAAAGCTGCGTGAAATGACGTAATGAATTATGGAACTGAGTAGGTGCGACAAACTTCTCTGACTCGGTAAAGGCGTCACTTTTCTCAAAGTAAAGTTGACGTTTCCATATTATATTAAAATTTGACATCTCTACCGGGTCAGACAACTTTGTGGCACTATAACTAACTCAGGAGGACGCTGGATGCAGGCCGCTTCCAACCGCTCTTTTTGGAAATCCATGGAGGAGGTCTATGTCCAGCAGTGGACCTCTTGTGGCTGAATGATGAAATAACAGTGAGTACTGTGACAGGCCTGTCACTTCATAATAATATTATTAAATTAAGCTACTATCATTAACATATTTGTTAAGTCCAGTTTTTTATGTCGATGTAATAAAAAGTTAATCAAAGATAACTTTCTGTTTACGTGTGAGGTGCACGGTTGTGACGTGTATTAATGATGGCGGATGTTATCGAGTCGGTCGGACGCGCGCCCGGCCGCTCAATGGTCGACGATTTCACACAGTTTTTTCTTTCCATTCATTCATTCAACTGATTCCAGAACAACACCATTAATCTTAATCACAAGCAGTGTTTCGCCAAATACGGGACTGGGGAAATCATTCAAGAAATGTCATTTTTAACAGAGCGACATTTGAATCGAATTGATTAATTACTCTGTATTTTCTCTGAGTATTTCTGGCAAAAAGTCAAATACCCTTTGGAATTCTTTCCAATTTCATAATTCAATTATCCTCGTTGGTGCAGAATATGAAGGGCTTGATACAAAGAGGCGTTCACAGTGCCTCGCGCCTCACACGTAATTTGAAGAAATATAATTTAAGCAGATTGAAGCGAGCGCTCCCCGCGCCGCCTGCCCCCCACCCGCCGCCGCCCGCGTCAGATTCACGCGTGATTGTGTCTCCGTCCCGCGTTAATTAAACCACATCAGACAGGGAATGTTTCATTAGTTTAATACGACATGTAAAACCTTAGAAACTGGTACGATTACCAACAGGAATAAAGCCGACTTCGATCGCCTATGGGTTCTCTTCGATAAAATTACGTTAACTGTACACGGTAAAGTTTTATTTATTTCTATTTTACAGTCGGTTATCGTTAAATACTAATTAAATTAATTGAAAATTATATTGCAACAAAAAATTTCTTTATATCATACTATTATAATAAAGAGAAAAGCATTTAAAAGTTTCAAAATTTTTCGTTAAATAGTTATTAAGTTCGAATTTAGCAAAACTACACCAAGGGGTTAAGAATATTACATAGAACATTTTTTGGTATATTTGTCAGTTTATTAATAACGAATCCTTTAGAAACCCATAACGCGTCTCTCTCCATAACATAGTAAGTTAACGACTTATTTGTACAATAACGTGAAGGCAATTTATTTTCCTTCTCGTATAAAGATACAATATTGTTTTAAGCGATTTTGCATAAATTAAGTCAATTGATGCTAAAATTACCAAATTAATCAAGTTCTTTTGCTATAAACGTTATATAATAACCCTTTCGTTGAATATTGTGACTTCCAAGTATTGTGTGGATTTAATCAAATTGGCAAATTAAATTGACTGCCTTGTTGGTGTAGCGGTTTAAGTTTGACTACCAAAACAAAGGTCACCGGTTTGATTTCCGCTGGAGGCCATACATACCTTATGAGCACAGTACTAGTACCCCGGTGTAATTCTTCGTTATCGCATTTTTGCTATGTTCTCGCATACCTCCGCGTCGAATTGACAACCTCCTCCTTTTTTAAGTCGAATACATAAGCAATTTGCTTCTTATTTCTCCTTTATTCTTCATGTCACCTAATGCGATTCGGTGTTTTGTTGCAGAGGAACGTTTCCAAACGGCACGCTGTGGCTGGGCGCGTTCGCGGCGAGCCAGTACCGCGGGGACGTGCACGCCACCGTGTACCGCTGCCGTGCCGCCAGTCGTGCCGGCGCCGTGCTCTCCCGGCCAGTGCGCGTGCAGGCAGGTCAGAAACTTGTTTCATTTTTTTTATTTTTGTTTTGCAAATTTTAATTCTATCCTTGCATCGTTTGTATCGCTACCGTGCATGCAACTAATCGCACCGGGCGCCGGGCTATCCCTGTCAGTACGGATGCAGGCAGATCAGTAGTTCGTATACCGCTGCCATGCTAGTAAGCGCACGGGTGCTGTATTGTCTCGGTCAGTAGGGATGCAGGCAGGTCAGTAGTTTGTATACCGCGTACCGCTGCTGGGCAACTAATAGCACTGACTGTTTGTGCTATTCCAGCCAGCTCTCCTACTCCAGACGCAAATTTAGAGTTGAGTTGTGATGCGCATTAAAGTTTCAATAATGCGAACACAAAACGTTCACTGACATCTTGCATTTAATTGTGCAGGCGGATCTGTATCTCACATATCGACTTTGCGCTCGATACTGTATACAGTCGACGGCACAGGGACCTTTACATATCATCAATAGAAACAACTTTTAGCACAGGAAAAGCATGTAAATCGCATAAAAATATGGCTATTCTATATTTTATTGCCGCAAGTGTTAACTTTAGCACGGAATAGCTGGTATTTTTTTCGCTATTTCTAAGTTGTAATAAAAATGTTGTTCGTAATGACGAATGGAACTCCCCATTTTCAGATGTATATGGGGATTTTGTTACACCCTGTATTGTAAGCCACTTTACACCAAGTGAACCAATAGGATACCTTGTGTTGACTGACGGGTCAGTCAGTAGTTTTTCTGGTCACTCGTGTGCCTACTTGAGCCGCTACTTTGTTTACGTTTTAAGATAGCATATTTTTGCATGTGTTGGTAAGGGATAGAGAAGCAGTGTAGAAACCCTCACACGTACACTTTTAGCAGCCGGTACCATATAACTTTGATCTTTCAAAAATACAGCAATTTGCAACGCAATAACATAAAGATAAAACTATCACACATACACGCGTACCGCGAATAAAATTAGCAGCAATTTTATACGAAGCACACGGTTTTCGAATTAAAGTTTGTTGGAATGCGGCGAGGTTGTGGCGGTAGCTCGCCACGTCGTATATCACTGCGTTTTGGATGCAAAGCGATGCCTACTAGAACGTTGAAAGTAATGGAAGCATTGCCGTAATTTATCTAGGTATTCACTTCATAACCTGGCTACAAAACCTGATTTCCTCTCGTTAGTTCTTTCAAGCTACTATAACCTAGAACTTTTTCCTTTTAAGGTTGAACTTCATGTTGGCTTGTGATAGCTGTTTAGGCAGCTATACTGATGTAAAATTTTCTTGTTTTTACGCAAGCTTAGCTTGAGAGCGGTGGTAGCCTAGTGGGTAGAACATTGGATTTGGATGCGAGAGACCCAGGTTCGATTCCCAGTGCGGGCATATACCTATGACTTTGTTTTCTCAGTTATGTACATTTGTGAAGTTATAGTAGCGATACCACTCGCTAACTGTAAAGGAAAACATCGTGAGGAAACCTAAGTATCTGAGCTACTCACATATCGCGCTTGAAATCGCCAATCCGCGGTGGGCACCTTTGGTGATTAAGCCCATACTCTCTCGCTTATAGAAGGCCTGTGCCCTACAGTGGGACGTATATAGGCTGCTTATGAATCAGCTTGATATGTCATCTGAAGGGTACTGCCTAATCAACCTGGTTAAGATCTGTTTCCAGTATCAACCTAAAAAGCTCAACTCAGCTCATGTAGGTCCATAGTAGATTTTGGGCAAGTGATTCCTCCTTTTCAAGTGGAACTTCTGTGTCAGTTCTCTACCGCGGCTGGTGCAATATCGCACTAATATTAGCGGCATGCATGTTGCATGTGCTGAGAAAAATATTAGATTTTTACCGCGAACGCTCTCGTCTCAACGTCTCCATATAATTTTATTTTTAGCTTGAGCACATCTCAAGGATTTGCTTAGTGTGAAATCAAAGTAGTAAGCTAGACATTTTATTTATAGGGTTTCATTCAATCCCTATGATTTAACAGAAAAAATTTAGACTCTCGTTAGTTAGAAGAAACGATTGAAGTCGTAGCACATTATACTTGGTCTAAAACGTGCCAGAAAGGAGTCAACTAAAATTAAACTTTTCTGCATCGCCTGATCTTGAAGTTTCTCCGAGATAAATTGCCATTAGCGCCGGCCGCTCGGGGTATAATCCATCCCCAAAATCGAAGGCACGTGCTAAACTATACAGAAGTACTGCTTCGTCTATGATCAAATAGTCTGTTTTAAATGTATCATCAAGAAAATTTTGATTGAAAAAGTTGCTAGCAAGAGACATTGACCTACGGCCGCAGAAAAATATCGTCGAAACACCCACGGAGGTGGTCTAGAATTGCATGTGCTGCCAAACATAGCTTTGCGAAAGACTGAAAGAAATGGGCAATACTGCTTGCCGGTCTTTGCTCGTCGAAGAACCACACGACGAAGAAGAAGTTTGTTAGGGCAAGTGAGTAACTTCCACACAGCACAAGTGATCCTGGTCCCAAACTAGGACACCCTGTGCTGTGGTAACCAGGCAAGGACATCATAAATATGGAAATACACCCAGGCTGAGGCCATTTGTACAAATCAAGTACGGTGGCGTGAATCTCATTTTGAAAACTGAAAATTTCTTTCCGAATAACGTTATGGAAATTTTTAAGGGATCGAAACGAATTCCAAATTTCGTAGCGCAATGGTTTCAAAACTTCGCGATCTTAAACAAAACTAACGCTCTGGTTTATACTAACGGACGTGCTTTGGGTACGTAACCCTAAAAATATTAATTCTTCCCAGCAAAATTTTATGGATAAAGTATTTTGTTTTGGAGTCCAGTAAGCATAGCTTTCGGTTCGACGTCAGTATTAAAATCCTGTGGAGTTTTACTGCATGATCTCTATAGATGATCTAGTGATTCCTTGAGTGTCATTTGTAGGTCCTTTCATAATCGCCAGTTTGTGGATCAGTACACCGCCCGCTGACCCACCGCGGATGTCTGACGTCCGTCCTCGACCTTTCTATTTTCCATTAACACCCCTTTTTTCGCCGATAGGGAATCGATTTGTCCGCCAATGTTTATGTTTATCGGGCGTTTACTAGCGCGAGCTGAATTTTAAATCGGCTAAGAAACGAGTGCGAATAAGCACCACTGAAGGGGAAAAGTTTATCTTGATTATTTGGAAAGTGAAACTGTTTTCATGACACTACATTAGACTGAAATGAAAAAAAAAAAAAAAAAAAAATTATAATAATAAAAAAATAATAAAAAATTAAAATTAGAACACTTTATTGTACACACTGATGGCTATTGGGGCGAAAAAGTTCTGATCTGGCGACCACGGACCGGACGTCAAGGCATGGGAAGGTCCCGCCAACAGATGGTCTGACGACCGTTACGGTGGCGGACGGCACAACACCGGGAAGATTTGAAAACCATGAATGAGGCCTATGTCCTGCAGTGGGCGTCAAATGGCTGATGATGATGATGATGATTGTACATACCATAAAACAAAATACATTAAACGGTTTACGTGTCTAAGTTGATGAGACATTGTAGGAGAAAACTCTGAAATTGACAGAATTATGCTTTAACTTTATATAATTAAAACGTTCCGTCAGCATAACTGTTTGCTTATATTCTATGGTACACTCTCTGAATATTATGAATCTAGGCCAATGCATGCCAATGATTTTCTTTTTCACGTACTTTTATTTCGTAATGTTGGCTACAGTATTACCGACAAAATAAAACTGAGGTGTTATGCGGCGTAGGAGGTTACGCTACGCGTGTTTGTTTAGTCGCTACACTAACGAGCCGGTACAGTGTGCGCTGACCTTTACCCGGCGCGTCCAGCACGTGACTCGCTTGCTTATATTCAATCCCGACTCGCCGCCTGATGTGAATTCAAAAAGCGTCTTTAAGAGGAAAAACGGAACAGCTATCCAGTCCTTGCGACAAAACTGTGTATTTGGGATGGCTTCATGAATTTTTATGCTTTTGTGAAGCTCCTGTGAATGTTATTCCGAGTGATGATCCAAAGAGTGGAAATAGAATGAGATGGCTGCCCCGACGTTTTCCCGTAAATATATATTTTTTTCATTTTGGGCAAACGTCTGAAAAGTTTTCAGCAATACCTCTCGGAGGGTGATTCCGGACGGGACGCCAGCGGGCGCGGGTTGCGGGCCGCGATTGTGCGCCTCAATATCGTTTGTGCGTCGCGAGATCAGCCGCCACTTCCCGCCGGGCCCGCGTCCTTCCATCCGGGATATGTGTGGACGTACAGAAAGTTACCGAAATTAATTTAACTAACAACCTTTTCCCCGCATTTAATGAGCCTTGACTTTTTAGAGCTATAGTATTGAACACAGGTGGCGATAACAATAAAGAAGACCCAAAAGTCCAAATCAATTGTATTTATTCACCTAAGCTAACTTATTTGTTCAATATTGTTGACCAAACTAAAACTGTAACCTTTTTCCATATAATCAAGGACTGTCAAAAAATAAAAACGCGGCAAGTTCAAACCTACTTCAGAAACAATCTTAACGCTGCGTTCTATAATTTATAAAATTACTTATGAATGAATTCGCAAGGAATAGTTTTTTTAGCTACTTATAATTTTTTTTTTAACACACTGAAAGACACTAGTTTAATTTTTTCTGCGACTCCCTATTTATTTTTAATATTGTAAGTGTGGAGTGACTTTATTTGTACGGGTAAGAAAATGAACAAAATCATTTGTCTGCGGATCTCAGTCCGTGGTCTGTTGTGATTAACTAACTGGCATATGGCACTCTGTCTGTGCTGACACTTCATTCAAAGCTTGTGTTTTTGTGTTTTCTCGAGATTCATATTTCATTATTCTTTTAAATAACGACAATTTCGCTTATAAACCTGGACAACGATGCTCGCTTACATTTTGACTCGCCTGTTTCGCCCACGGATTTTATTTGCTATTTCACTCGACGACCACTGCACATTTGATTTGGACAGCTGTAAAGAAATTTCCAAAATTATTCGCGGCTCGTACGTTAGATGCTTTGTACCGTCTTGTGCAAACAACTAACAGCCGGAACAAAGTTTTTTTACATGTTCCAGCTACATAGAAATTGAGATAGTGGCGCAAACTCGGCTATGCCTCAAGCCGCTGACAATGTTATCGAACTCGTCCAAAACGGCTTCACCAATTCTTATGACATTTTTTGTGTATATTTGGTAGGTCTGAGAATAGGTCGTACGCTATTATTAGTATGGCAAAACAACATTTATCGAATCAGCTAGTTACTACAAAAATCTTACAGTAGAGAGCCGTTCTTCTTTGGCAAACACCCATCGGCACTCGGGCCGGCTGGCGTGTGAATGGAGATTTCTTTTATCATTTCTGACAGCGCCTTAGCGCCGCTCGCCCCAACTTATGTTTGATTTATATTCCCGTTTAGGGTTTATCGGATTTGACTCGTCCCATCTAATTTGCGCCTTGTTTTCAAAGTAAATTACGCTACAAGGTTTTCCTCCAAAAGGTGTAGTAAGTAAGTAGTAAGCTCAAAACCGTGTCCACACGTGCTCAACGATCGCTCGGGCCCAGTTTAAGGCTTTTCAAGTACAAAGGACCTATTGTTCCGGCGATTAGGGCAGCAAAAGACTTGTGAAGGGCCCTCTGCAGATGTCGGACGCGGATCGCCAGAGAGTACTCCGCTTACCCATTCGACAAGCTTGCAAAGAGCTGAAACTCGAGAGGGTTACGCCGCTAAAACTAACAAAATACTCTATCGCCTTAAGCTTAGTGTACATTTTGCTTTGTTTTGCAGTGTGACGTCGGTTACAAGCTGCAATTAAGTCATTTGACGTCGACAATGCCGGCGGCTGTGACGCTCCGGTCATAGAGGTTAGGGCACCAAAGCTGTAGCTCGCGTCAAATGAATCCTCACTCACTCGGCTCCATATATTCTGGTGTCTGTTGTCAGCAGTCTCGGATAAATCTAGTTACATTGTACGGCGTACCGTACATTATTTAGTTATACACTTAGCTAGTAAACTACGGGTGACTTCGAATTCGTCGATTCTAACTATGGTTTAGAAATATGTGGCGTTTTGGAAAAAATCCGGCGCCAAAAATTTTTTTTGTTGCTCAATTTAATTTCACAGACAACATCAGGACGAAAAGTCTACGAATCAAATAAAAAACTGAAACACTGTAAACTTACATACATACTTAAGAGCCAAACATATTTCCCTCCTTTTGGGCTTAGGCGCAATCGGGTAAAAAACCATAGAAGTATTTCTCCCTACAAAATTCATACTCAAAAACGGCCTCAGTCCTCTCGATTAATCTATACCAAATAAATGAGCACAAGATGTGCTGTAGAGTAAATCATTCTGTAATTGGTTCATTCTGTGCGCCATGCGTGATGTGAACGTTGATTGGGCGAAAGTAATTGACAGCGTAACTGACGGTTGGTTTTATGCAAAAACGTCAAACCAATTACTTCATTTATCTACAACCCATCAAAATATCTAGGTACCGCACAAAATGGCGGTCTAACGGAGGCGGGTGCTTAGATATTTTAGTGGGTTTGTCTGGTAATACTGAACTCGCTCCGATTGGTAACACAATTGACAAGCTGCGCCGCCCTTCCCACAATCGAACGTGGGGTAATTTTTTAGCGCTAGTTAGACATCTATGTTTTAACTTTCGCTGCGAAAAGTAATAAAAATCGAAGAAAAAAATCTATGATTCGCGCGACTTATGGTTGGTGCTGGGTTGATGAGGATGGTTGGCGCTGGCCAATTTTGTTGTTCCTTTACTTGTTTAAGTCTATATTCACCTGTTTACAGCGTTCTTTTCCAGTAAGGTTAGAGTTGTGAGTAACACAGCTGCGTACTTAAGCTAAGCCGGCCTTCTTTTCGTAACTGCATCTCTCGAGTCTGTGCAGCGACAATTACGGGCGAGGGGCGAAGCCCTAACAAGCCGCGAGCCGCCGCGTGCTCCGGTGGAGGGCCGCCACAATGACACGGCGCTTTCAGACACGCCGGAAGCGGCTCGGCTAATGCCTGTCGCTTCAGTCTACGGAGGAAATATGGTCCCGAAGTTGAAAAAGTACAAAAAAAAGTGTTGGTAATCATAGAGCAGAGATATGGATAACGTTAATTCCTAACACCATCGCCCTCCAAAAAACGGTGGCTTAACTTTTTTCATTAAGTTTCTCAGCTCCATTTTTCGTGCGGAAAAGAGAAATGGCGCTTACAATGTGCGCATGTTAACGGGGAGAAAGCGTAATTACGCATGAAATAGGGTCAGGAGTCAAGCCTTAATGCGCCCCGGCAGCTGTTGTTGCGGGCGCCGTACAGTCGACAGCACGCCCGTGTTTATCTTTTTACATGAACCCTAATCAGTTACTGTATCTACAGGTGGGTTGGCATCATGATGATCGGCTGTCAATAGTACAAATGCGTTTAGTCTTGAATTGCGGGCTACCTGCTTGCGGGCGAACGTTCAAACCACATTTCGTCAATGAGCCCGTTCTCGGCCGCTGCTGGACCACTTCTTTCAAAACATATTTGATTTGAATAAAATAAATTCATTACATAAAAGATTTTATCAAGTCGCTAGTCATTAAACGTAACGCCACTTCTTTCAAATAAAGTGAAGTCATACAAGACACAATAAAAAATAGTATTTTATGGTGTGCCATAGGACATAATTCAATGGAATTAACTAAAATAAACAAGCCTAGCAGTTGCGACATCAGTTACTTCCCGGATTCTTTTTCAATAAATTAATACAATACAATACTTGCGATATTAAATCAGTACCTCGACCTGAGGGGCTGGAAAACTACGCTGCTGTTTGCCGGGCTGTTTCCCAGGATCCACTACAAATACTGCGAATACCACAATGAAATGAAAATGTTATCAAAATACTACGACAAACACCTTTCCAATTATCAGTAAAATTGAAATAATATCAGCAACTAATACCAGCTGGCTTTAGTCCAAGATGTTGTTTGTTCTTAGGAATCCTTCTAACTGCTTCAAAAACACGTTTCTGATGTGATTGTTTTCAATTGAAAGCAACAACTATTCAGAAATCTATTGTCCTACCTTATTGTCCTCAGCACGGGTGAGTGCAACAAAAAGGATATATATTCAGAAACGGTTTTAGTACCTTGGTACAATTTTTTCAACAATAAACAAAATTTATTTACACAAAAAATAATTTCAATTTTCTTATTGCACATTCACTCCAACCTACTCGACAAAAATAGGCCATTTCTCTTAATCTTCCAGTTATTACCTCCAGAAAATTTCATCTACCTTCCGAAATAAAGCGCTGAAGTACTCTGCAATCTCATCCTCGCAAAGCACCTGCGAATCCCGTAAGTGTAATAGTCGTAAAGTCAGATTTTTGTTTGCGGCGCGCCGCAACCGCGCTGCCACATGATTCGGATGAAAGTACTTATCCACATGGATTCTACTAAGTACAATAGATCAATGTAGAATTTCTATCGCGCTACGATATTCAAACCTTGATAAATAGCGAGATAATGCAGTACCCAATTCAGTAACCAACAGCATGTGGTACAGAAATCTCCCAGCAATCCATCGTGGTCCATCTTCACCTCGCAGGATCTGCATTCGCAGGACTTCTGTGATGATAGGCGTGGATTTGCTTTGCGAAACCTGAACGACAGAGGACCTAAAGGCAAATTAAAAAAAAATGTTTCCAATAACTTCACGCTCCGGGATATGCCTAAATCTGTATGTTCACTTGCAGTGATTTTATAATTATGGTTTCTCTTGTCTATATTACGGTCATATTCCATCAATATGTGCAGTAGGTCCTCTTCTTGGTCACAGATTTTACAGTTAGGGGAACTCAACTTTTTAAATTTTTTAGAATTTAATTATATAGATAAGCAGCATTTAGTATAAGAAACGATGGGATTGACATCGACACTTGCAGTGTACAAAAAACCCTAATAAGTAAATTTAAAAAAAGCTTCGTGCTAGTTAATCAAGGAAAAGATTTCACATGTAATATCCAAAATTGGAGAAAAAAACATACACCATGCTATATTCATCAGGTTTAATCTGTAAAATACAGATTTGTTCTGTATTAACGACGATAAAATAAAATTAAAACAACCTTTATTTGCCTATTTAAAAATAAAGTTACCTTAACATTTATTATAGTTAGTTTTTGTTAATAATTTTATATTTCATACTACATGCTTATTTATATAATGATTTGATAATTCAATAATGATTTTTACAGTTTTTTTTTTCAAGCGGCAGTCTTTTATGAGCGCAGGCCGCCCCCAAGCATTCCCTTTTTCTTCTGTTGGTAGTTTTTCTCGACCATGTCGTTCACGCATCGTGGGAAAATAATGAACAAACCGGCCAAGTAAGTATCGGGTCACGTGCAGTGTAGGGTTTCACAGAAAGAGTTACAGAATTAACAACTTCATTAAAGTAATTTTAATGGATTTTGTACGAAATTTTCCTTTTATAAGTTGGTCGCCTATTACTCGTTAATTTGTAAAGCCTGCTTAGCTATGATAATTTTCTTTCTAAGTTTATTATATGTGCTACTACCCTGAATTTTTACACGTTTCTGCAATCGAAGGTTTAGCCAGGAGAGTGAGGGGATGCCTGCCCCTCCTTTAATTCGCGCTTTAAAGCTTAATATTTCGCAAACGGGACCCTAAATCAAAAAATGGTCTGCCTACATTCAATATATTTTTGAACGACTACCTCGCGTGGCAAAGTTACTAGCCGCACAGGATATCCTAGTTTGGGACCAGGACACGTGATTGTTGTGTGGAAGTTACTATTATTATTATTACTGAAAGCCTGAGACTGTCCTTCTGGCGAGCGGCGCGCAGATACGCGGGCACAGGGGCGGGCTCGGTGGCGAGGGAAATCACGCTGGATCGCGGCCACTTATTATTCATCGCGTCCGCGCGCCATTTCATTACAGCGGACCCGCGCCCGCGGCCCAGCTTGTCACACACGCCGCCCAGTGCGGATTACTTTGGACGCTGTTATAATTGTTGAGTTATGGGCAATGTGACGCAGTGGATAATAGCGTAGTAGCGTAGGAAAAGCACTGAATTATGTGATAATAAAATAAGTCTGTATTTTCATCACAGTTGTCACACGATAAGTAAACAGAAAAGTCAAAGTAACATTAGACGCAAATAAAACTTACGGCCAGTAACTTGTAATGTGCCAGACCTCCAACAAACACCGCCTCAAATTACAAGTTCTTGGTCTGACCTTACCAAACAAATTAAATTCCAAAATAACAAAACAAAACTTAAATTCCTTCAAGTACTAAGTTAAAAATCAGCAGGGCTTGACTCCCAAGCCATGAGTACACTTAAAGTGTTTAGCGCTTGGCAGTGGCTTGGTCAACACATCTGCCAACATATCTCCGGTAGGTACATGGCTTAACATAATATTCTTATTGTCCCTCAAAACCCCCCTAATAAAGTGAAATTTAATGTCAATGTGTTTACTCCTGGCATGGAACACCGGGTCCTGAGCAAGAAAAATAGCAGCGCGACTATCGGCATACATTGAGATAGGGGCATATTTGTTAAATCCTATTTCCTCTAATAAGCTTTGTAAATACAATCCTTCCTTCATCGCTTCTGCTAAACTCACATACTCTGCCTCACAGCTGGAGGTGGCTACGGTTCTTTGTTTCCGCGAACTCCATGATATGCATGCACCGCCTAAACTGAAAGTATATCCCGAGAAAGATCGTCTATCGATGGAGCACCCTCCCCAGTCTGCATCAGAATAGCCTTCAATGGACTTACCCGTCTTCTTGTATACCAATCCATAATTAGATGTACCCTTTAGGTAGCGAAGAATACGTTTCGCGGCATTCCAGTGCTCTATCTTCGGGTTCGTGGTAAACTGAGCCAATTTTATTACAGAATTGCTTATATCCGGTCTGGTGCCTACACTCAAATACATTAAGGAACCTATAAGTTCTCTATAGGGCCATCGCTTTTGCTCAACATTAGTTTTCTCTTCTCGTTGGCTTGCAGATGGATTAGATACTTCCATAGGGGTTTTACAGCTATTACAATTTTCCATTTCGAAACTTGCCAAAATATCTTTTGTGTATTTCTCTTGTGACATAACAATGACATTGTCAGTTCGCTTAATATCTATGCCCAGAAAATATTTGGCCCGACCGTAATCCTTTAACTCAAACTCTTTTCGTAACTCATTTTTAAAGCGAATGATACGATCTTCTTTTTCTGACGCCACCAGAATATCATCTACGAATACCAACACCAATAGATGTTCGTTATTTTGGATCCTTGTATAAAGACAAGGCTCATTGAGGCTCTGTTTCAGTCCCATATCTTTTAGTTTCTTGTCTAGTTTTATGTTCCACTGCCGGCCTGCTTGCTTTAGTCCGTATAAGGATTTCTTTAACAAGCAAGTATCACCGCCTGAATCAATGCTATCCAGCATTACTTCTGCATTTTTAACCACGCGAGGGTCCTCCTCTTTACTATGAGCAAGCTTCATCAGGCATTCTTTTAATAGTCTAGGTGTCCGCATATATATTTCCTCATCAAGGTCTCCATTCAAGTAAGCTGTATTAATATCTAACTGATGTATTTCCAGGTCCAATTCCACAGCTAGAGCCATTAACATTCTTACAGAGTCTAGTCTAGCTACTGGTGCAAATGTTTTGTCATAGTCGACTCCGAAGCGCTGACTAAATCCTTGTGCTACAAGTCTAGCCTTCTTTTTTGTTGTTTTATCCACATTGAGTTTTGTGGTCAGGACATACCTACAACCAACAACATTTCTGTTTTTAGGCTTTTCTACTATCTCCCACGTGCCTTTATTTACTAAGCTTCTTACTTCTGAAAGAATTGCTTCCTCCCATTCAACCCTTTCGTCACTTTGTAGGGCATCGTCGAGAGATATGCCTGCCACCCCTGCAAAGTCGACGCAATCTGTGAACACATCATCCGATGATTCAGAACTTTGTATTTCTGATTCTTGATGTTCAGTAGGGGTCAGAGATATTTCTGGTTCTGAACGTTCGGGGGCCATGATTATATCCACTGGATGTGGATCTTCTTCTACCTCTACAACTCTATAAATTTTTCTTGGACGACCTACTTGTCCAGTACGCTCTATCCTCGGCCTACCGACTCCCCTTTTTAAAATCACTTGTGGAACTACAATATTTTCTACATGATCTGTCTCCACGTGACTGATTCTGTCTTCCGTCTCAGTCTCTACGGAAGATGTCGCAGGTTCTGGGTTTCTCAAATCAGTCTCCACAGAAGATGTAGCAGGTCCTGAGACTCTCGTATCATCTCGTATAGGCCTAGACTTATTATTATCTTTTATTAGGTCAATTTCTATAAATTTCTTTTCGACTTCATCTCTATTCTCAATCTCCATCATAGTCTTGGGTGCATTTGTAGGTACAGGATTCTTTATTCCCAGTGTCTCGTAAAACTTTATATCTCTCGCTGTAGTAAATCGCCTTTCTTCGGGTATCCAGACCCGAAACCCCTTTGAAGTCCTTGGATATCCTACAAATATCCCAGATATTCCACGTGCAGCGAATTTGTCTTTATTTGGACTTTTATCTAAAATATTGACTTCAGTTCCAAATTTTCTAAGATAACCAATCTTGACAGGTTTCTCAAACCACTTCTCATAGGGTATTTCTCCGCCCAAGCTGCTAGTCGGACAGCGGTTTCTAATATAACAGGCCGTATCTACAGCCTCGGCCCAAAATACCGTTGGCAGCTCACAGTTCAATAACATGCATCTCGCCATTTCAACGAGAGTTCGGTTCATCCTCT